>JAPMUY010006150.1:25000-30000 GCA_026901105.3 Galaxias olidus | reverse complement strand
TGTGTGTGTGTGTGTAACATCCTTTCACGGTTCATTTGACATTTCATACCGAGTATGTTGCTCGTGCGTGCGTGCGTGCGTGCGTGCGTGTGTGCGTGCGTGTGTGTGTGTGTGTGTGTATGTGCCTCCTGTGTCCAGGCATGCAGCCAGTCGTCCGGTCTGTCTGGTGTGTGAATCCGCTGCTGTCTCACCTCTCCTCAGGCTGTCTGTCACGGCATCACCACCACGTCCTCCTTCACTTCCTCACTCCCCCCTCTTTCTTTCTCTCTCTCTCTCTCTCTCTCTCTCTCTCTCTCTCTCTCTTGCTCTCTCCCTTTCTATATCTATCTCTGCCCCTCTCTCTCTCTCTCTCTCTCTCTCTCTCTCTCTCTCTCTCTCTCTCTCTCTTTGTATGTTCTACTAATCCCACCCTCCTCGCTGACCTCCCTCCTTCCCTCCTTCCCTCCCTCCCTCCCTCGTTCACTATGTGGCTAGTGTCAGGTGTAATAATGCATATTGTACATTTAGACCAGGATTACCTCGCCAACTCATTTTCATATAAAGTGTGTTTAGGCAGTGAGAGTGTTGGAGGGAGGAGGAAGGTGGGCTGCTATCACTGTCGTACACACAAACACACACACACACACACACACACACACACACACGTAGGCACACACACGATCTCACACAGATGTGGTTTGGAAGTTTGCAGAAAGGCTAGCTAAGTTTGAAAAGCCATCTGCTGAGTTCTGTATTATGTATGCATGTGAGTAGGTGGGTGTGTTATTGCATGTTGCTGTAAAAAAAAGGGTTGAAGTCAGTATGAGGGTACATAGAGAAAACAGATAAAATGGTGAACATTGTAATGTGATGATATTTGTAGTGGAGAGACAGGGTCAGAGGTCATTTTACTCTGAGTGGCAAGGCAAGATGTAAAGCAGATGTTGTTGGTAAGGTACTCTAAGTCTCAGGCACAGAGAACTGACACTGCTCCTCTGTCTCGTCTCTCCTCCTGACTAACATATCTGCTGTAGGATGGCATAGATTACCGAGATCTGAGCTCAGATGTCCTGACTAACATATCTGCTGTAGGATGGCATAGATTACCGAGATCTGAGCTCAGATGTCCTGACTAACATATCTGCTGTAGGATGGCATAGTTTACCGAGATCTGAGCTCAGATGTCCTGACTAACATATCTGCTGTAGGATGGCATAGATTACCGAGATCTGAGCTCAGATGTCCTGACTAACATATCTGCTGTAGGATGGCATAGTTTACCGAGATCTGAGCTCAGATGTCCTGACTAACATATCTGTTGTAGGATGGAGTTTACCGAGATCTGAGCTCAGATGTCCTGACTAACATATCTGCTGTAGGATGGCATAGTTTACCGAGATCTGAGCTCAGATGTCCTGACTAACATATCTGCTGTAGGATGGCATAGTTTACCGAGATCTGAGCTCATATGTCCTGACTAACATATCTGTTGTAGGATGGAGTTTACCAAGATCTGAGCTCAGATGTCCTGACTAACATATCTGCTGTAGGATGGCATAGTTTACCGAGATCTGAGCTCAGATGCAATACATCTCTGTGTTAACCCTTTAACTGGTAGTCAGCCTATTCCTTGGCTTGCATATTGAACTCCAAAACAAATATCATCATATTCATCATAACACATAGTTTATACTCGGAACGAGTAGCACCGTTCTTCCCTTTAGCCACATGCTAACAGTGTGACTGAAGGCCTAGGGTCTGTAGCGTAGCTCAGGAGGAAAATACACAGCATTAGGTCATAAGTCATGTATAACTCATACATTCACTGAGAAGTATCTACAGCCTTCCTCCACATGACTCCGTACAGTCCATGAAGCCAATATGTTGACCACTTTATTCAAAGCAGAAAAGATAAAACGTCACTGAAAGTTCAATTCAAAGAAGAAATAGCAATGGGACCAATCAGAAAACAATCAACGGAGAAGTCTCTGTGAAGTCCGCGTAGTTGGCCTGTTGCCATGACTCCCTCGGTTTCCTGTGGGGTGCTTGTGACTTCCTCTACATGACCTGAGATTGTTCTGGCCTCGCCTCCGCAATGAGCTTGTAGCGCATCTCTGATTATCGCTCTCGCTCTTCCTTTCTCTCTCCCCCTCTCCTCTGTCTTTCTGTCTCTCTCTCAATCGCTCTCTCTCTCTTTCTCACCCCCCCCCCCTCTCTCTCAATTGCTCTCTCCAACCCTCTCTCTCATTCCCCACCCTCTCCCTTTTTCTCTCCCCACCCTCCCTTTCTCTCTGTCCCCTGTGGACAAACAGTAGGTGACAGTGTGACTCCAAGGCAGCTTACAGCCCTCCCACTCACCCAGCAGGCTTTGGAGCCTCAGCCAGGAATGTTTTTTATCTTCTGCCTGACTCTGCTCACCCTCTCCTGGGTAGGGAGAGGCGCCAGGTCCCTGGAGGGGACGCCCACTGTTGGAGATTATTCTCAGTGTCTCTCTCTCTCTCTCTCTCTCTCTCTCTCTCTCTCTCTCCCTCTCTCTCTCGCTCTCTCTAACAATTATATAATTTATCCTTCTCTGTCACTTTCTGTCTCTCTCTCCCCCCTCTCCTACTCTCTCTTTATTTCTCATTAGCTCTCTCTCTCTTCCCTGGCATCTCTTTCGCCTTCCCTCCCTGTCTCTCTGTCTAGTTCTCTCTCTCTCTCTCTCTCTCTCTCTCTCTCTCTCTCTCTCTCTCTCTCTCTCTCTCTCTCTCTCTCTCTCTCTCGCTCTCTCTCTCTGTCTCTCTCTCTCTCTCTCTCTCTCTCTCTCTCTCTCTCTCTCTCTCCTCTCTCCAGACATTTAACCAGTGATGTCTATGATCGTGGGTGGGCAGACTCTCCTACATCTTCTCATTGAGGTTGTATCATCATCCCAGATGCCTTCTTTCTCCTTCTCTGTATCTTGGCCCAGTGTGTGTCTGAGTGTGTGTATGTGTGTGTGTGTGTGTTTGTGTTTGTGTCTGTTTGCGAGTGTGTGTGTGTGTGTGTGTGTGTGTGTGTGTGTGTGTGTGTGTGTGTGTGTGTGTGTGTGCGGGCGTGTGTGAGTATGTGTGTGTGTGTCTCTTTGTGTGTGTGTATGTGTGTGTGTGCACGGGTGTGTGTGAGTGTGAGTGTGTGTGTGTGTGTGTGTGTGTGTGTGTGTGTGAGTGTGAGTGTGTGTGCGTGTCGTACACTGTCAGTGTGTGGGGTAGTGTTCAGATGTCTCCGTGTCGGGGTAGACTCTCATCAGGGCCGGCTCGTTGGGTTTGTCCCGCAGCGACGAGACACCCTTATTAACGGAGCGCCTCCTGATTAAGAGATTGAGCTTGTCGCGATGCAATTAGCACTTTTGTTTAGGCAGAAGTGAGACAATGTGGCGAAAACACAGGCGGCCACACTAAATACTTGTCATTTTAGGCTTTTTTTTCAGAGCTATTTTTTCATTTTGTGTCTTGAGTGGATTGCAGTCCAATTCTCCATTTGTTGTTGCCGGACAATTATTGCAAACATTAGCGAATAACGTTGAAATTATTGAAAGAATGGAAGTGAAGGTAATCTGCATGAAACTGCTTTTAATGATCAGAAATGAAAACTTAAACATGTAAACAATTTACACCAAATACTACCATACAAAACAAAGCAGTTCAGACCAAATCAAGACCTACTGAGGCCTGAACATAACCAGAATGAACCAATCAGAACCAAACATAACCAGAACGAACCAATCAGAATCAATCAGAACCAACCAGAACCAAACAGAACCAGAATGAATCAATCAGAACCAATCAGAATCAGTCAGAACCAATCAAATCTAAACAGAACCAAACAGAACCAATCAGAACCAATCAGATACAAATAGAACCAGAAAGAACCAGCTAGAACCAATCCGAACCAACCAAATAGAACCTGATAAAATCAAACAGAACAAATCAGAACCAACCAAATAGACTCAGATAGAACCAAACAGAACCAATCAGATCCAAAAAGAACCACATTAGATTCAGTCTGTTATTCAGATATGTTAACGCTGGAAACCAGAGAACAGAACGGAACAAAATAAAAATAAAAAAAAACTATTGACTATTGACTTTCTCGTCCTGTTTTCCCTATACTAAAGGTCAACAACAACAACACCATGCAATGTTTACCTCAGCCTGTTGACTAGGCTTTGGATCAACATTACAACATGGTGGTTTACACTGTTATTGATTGTTAAAAAAGAGCACATCTTGTTTGGATAAGTTGAAGGCCGTGTTGAGTCTCTATATTTACTCTGTGGACATTACCTTATTAAAACATTCTAGTTGCCTCACAGTGAATATATTGGGACATACAAGCATTTTTGTATGTTACTAATCATGTGGTAAATAGCAATGAGATGTGTGTATAGTGGGAGAAAACACAGCTATCATAGCATACAACAAACTTAATATAGTTTATGTAACAAATACATGTAGTAAACATGATAAAAATCACCTGGTTAAACACAGTACTAATTTGACAGGCCTCATGAAACCATCCAGTCAACCACGACACTGTCTTCCAGCAGACAAATCCCTCCACAGGGTGGGACGACTCTGACCCTGGAAGACAAAGAGAACGAAGGAACCTGCAACACCATTCTGCACACTCACTCTAGCCTTCTTCCCTTCTCACGGACTGAAATCCTGCTTATAATTATATTTCTAAACGGCCATTATGCAAATCTGTGCCCATTGTTTGTGTCCTTGTTGTTTCCTGTTTGTCCTGCTGTTGACTGAGTTCCGTGTGAGTAACCGTGTGTGTGTGTGTGTGTGTGTGTGTGTGTGTGTGTGTGTGTGTGTGCGTGTGTGCTCAATAAACTGTCCACTAATCGGACAAACTGTTGACAGACAGGTGTGAAGAGAACGGTACATATTGCCGCTTAACGACCTTGAGCTTTGTTTTGACAGATGGCACCGTGAAAGTGTAACGGAGAGCGAGGTGCGGTATTTGTCTCCGTTGACCTTCTCACGGCGCTGAGAAGC
>JAPMUY010006150.1:7500-10000 GCA_026901105.3 Galaxias olidus | reverse complement strand
CTTTAGAATAATGCTTATAGAATCTGTCAGGCTTCATATTGCCTTCGCTCTCACTGAAGCCCCCCCCCCCCCCCCCACCCTTTTGTTAACAGCATATGTGCTTCTTTAACAGGGAGGATATCAAAGAGGATCTCAACAAGAAGCAGAAAACGCCCCAGGTGAGCATGATCTGGGCTTTACAAGGAATCGTTGAGTCGTCACGATCAAAGCCTTAAGCACACTGTGGTGTGGGACATTGTGGCCCACCCATATTCTCTCTACAGCAGTATGCAGACAGACACCTCACAGGACCAAAGAAAGAGCCAGGGGACAGCGACCGGGTGACCGAGTGCTTCAGGCCACTAAGTGCTTCAGGACCATGGACAGTGACCAGGCTAATGAGTGCTTCAGGACTACGGACAGCGCCGGGCCCGTAAGAACTTCAGGACCTCGGACAGTGACCAGGCTACTGCATGCTTCAGGACCATGGACAGCTCCAGCTCCCTGTCCTAAAGCCTCACCAGTCGAGCCCAGCTGATGAGCTGACCAGGTATTAGGTATAAAAGGGAATGCAGTCCAGAAACTGTTGGTTAACCCAAGCTGGGGTTACAGAGAGCAGCTGAACCAGCCAACCACGCCCCAAAAGACAGAGGAGACGGCGCTGGGCAATAGAGAACACGGAGAAGAAGGTGGTAGCAATGGTGGCTAAGAGGATTCCCGGGTTTGTTAGGGTCAATACTTTTTGTTTTAGATTATTATCGATTGATTATTTTGCCTTTATTTTCCCTTGAGCCAGTCTTCTACCTGCTTTGTAGTTCACCTGAGTTCACCTGTCGTTACTTCACGTACCTGCTTTGTAGTTCACCTGAGTTCACCTGACGTTAATTAGTGTGCCTGCTTTGTAGTTCACCTGAGTTCACCTGTTGTTATCAGAGCACGCATCCAGTACTTCAAACAGAGGGATGACTTCAATCACAACATTAGAGTGGATCCTTAGTTCCTCTGAGTGGCACAGGGAGACGCAGATGGAACACACACACGCCAACACACACACACACACACACACACACACACACACACACACACATTAACACAGACACACACACACACTAACACACACACACACACACACACTAACACAGACACACAAATGCGCAGACAAATACAGACAGACACACACACACACACACACTAACACACAGACACACTAACACGCACATACATTCTCCCTCACAAACACTGAGAACCAAACAGACTTAAACAGGCTTAAACACTCACATGCGCACAAACACACACACACACACACACACACACACGCCTTTTGCCCCCCCCCCCCCCCCCACCCCACCACCACCACCACCACCACCACCACCACATTTGTGTATTCATATAAACGGGCATTGTCTCTGTCTCCCTTGTGTTGATTGGGTTTAACGAGAGGTTTAAAGAGAGGACTAATTAGAAAGCAATTAGGCCGAGGCGGTGTTTGAATTCACACTAGCACTCCAGTGAACAGTGGAGCTAGTCAGACTGCCTGCCTTCTCGGTCGTGTTCACAGAACAGACTATGGAACGGGAAAGGGCTTTGTTCTGCCAATGCTAGGGATGAGAGAAGAACAGGCTGATCATGGAGGGAAATGTAGTCTTACGTCTACGGGAGTCTGTTCTACGTTTAGGAGTATTTCACAGAGGAAACAGGGAAATGTAGTCTTATTCAAGATGTGCTTCCTAGGTTTGTCTGCTTGATGCAGAGGATAGAAACATCTATTTTGATAAGGTACTACTTTTTGAAAACGTACAGTTTAAATGTCATGTTTGATACAAAAGGAGAGACTATTTTTCAGTTTCAAATAGAACAGTGATATATCAGTAGGATCTGGTCACATAATACGACACAGTATGTGGAGAATAAAAAGAAAGTGGTCTTATAATGTCACTACAACCGAGCAGTCACATCTACGTAGAAAATCACCAGCACAATATAAGTGCTTTATAATGATTAATATGAAACGTCCAGCTCAGGGGTACTGGGACAATACAAAACAAAATAGAAATTCAGAAATGAGTTAAGTCAGTAACAGTAATAGTAGTTAATATATATACACATATACACACACACACACATATATATATATATATATATATATATATATATATATATATATATATATATATATATATATATATATATATATATATATATATATGTGCACATATCCACCAGTTATTGGCCATCTTTTAGACAGCGGACACATTGGCATTTTGGTCCACTTGTAATATAATGGTTTGAGAATTGAATGATGGATGCTAGCCCTTTTTATTTTTTTATTTATATTTATTTTGTGTCTTTTCAAATTGAAATACGAATACTTTTTGTATTTCCGTATTGGCTAGCGTCCATCATTCAAATCTGAAACCATTATATTACAGGTGGACTAAAATGTCAATGTGTCCGCTGTCTAAAAGATGGCCGATAACTGGGGGATAGGTCACTATAATCATGGTACAACCTGCAGGTCAGA
>JAPMUY010006150.1:0-2500 GCA_026901105.3 Galaxias olidus | reverse complement strand
GTGTGTGTGTGTGTGTGTGTGTCTGTGTGTGTGTGGTGTGTGTGTGTGTGTGTGTGTGTGCGTGTGTGTGTGTGTGTGTGTGTGTGTGTGTGTGTGTGTGTGTGTGTGTGTGTGTGTGCGTGTGCACGTACAAGTAGACTAGCAGAGTGCTGCTGGTGTGTTCCGTGGTGTTCTGATAGGGAAATGATTGTCCTGAGGGAGAGGAGACACTTCCCCTCTGAAGAGAGAACAGAAACATTGTTTCAAACCCAGGAGAGCTCGAACATGATTTACTGTGGTGTACAAAGCACGATGAGTAACACACACACACACACACACACACACACACACACGCACGCGCGTGCTGCGTGGGCAAAGGAGAAGAGGAGACTGGGACAATTAGAGGGACATGGAAGGAGAAAGAGAGAGGGAGGGGAAAGTGAGCAAGGACACACAGTATCAGGTAGGAAAAAAGAGGAGGAATAAATGATAGACAGATGAAGAAGAGCTGTATGAAGGGAAGAGAAGGAGGTCAAAAGAAAAGAGGGGACAGGCCGGACCGATGGAATAAGGGAGTAAGAGAAAAACAAGAGAGAGAAAGAAGGAAAGAAAGGGTTTTGAAAAAGATGGCCTCGCTGCAGCACTGCAATGCTAAGCCGCAGAGAATCAAAGCGGCCCTCCATTTGTCATGAGAGGCGAGGGGGCGTCCCTGGGTGGTGTCTGGGTGACAGACTGCCATGCATCCCTGCCTCTTACTAATGGCCATTACTGCAGTCACAGGGGGCCCTCGCTGCCCCTCAGGAGATATTTCAGCCACCAAGCAGCCAGCAATTCAGCCAGTCAACCAGTCAGCCAGTCAGCCAGCCAGGCAGGCAAAGCAGGCAAAGCAGAGTCAAAGACACGCAGCAGCCACACATTGGATCTGTCTCAGTGGCTCCATGGAGGTTTTCCATTCCCTAGGTAGCTCCCGTCAACACAAAGACCACACACCACTTATTTTTCACACAGTGCAGGAGGACAGGGTCATTTTCTGAGTCCCCTGGACCCTGTAGAAGGGCTCTCTGACTCTCTCTCTACCTGTCTGTCTGCCTTCTGACCTCTGTCTGCCTTTCTACCAGTCTGTTTGCCTTTCTACGGGTCTGTCTACCTTTCTACCTGGCTTGTCTGTCTGTCTTTCTACCTGTCTGTCTGCCTTTCTACCTGGTTTGTCTGTCTTTACACCTGTCTGTCTGTCTTTCTACCTGTCTATCTGCCTTTCTACCTATCTCATCTGCCTTTCTACCTGTCTGTCTGACTTTCTACCTGTCTGTCTGCCTTTCTACCTGTCTGTCTGACTTTCTACCTGTCTTGTCTGTCTTTCTACCTGTCTGTCTGCCTTTTAACCTGTCTGTCTGCCTTTCTGCTCATCTGTTTGCCTTTCTACCTCTCTGGATGCCTTGTAACCTGTCTCTTTGCCTTTCTACCAGTCTGCCTGTTTTTCTACCTTCATTCCTACCTGACCATGCATTTTAATCTGTCTGTTTGCCTTTATACCTGTCTGCCTGTCTATGTTGCAGATTTCCTACCTACCTGCCTGCCTTTTTACCTGCCCTCCTGTCTACCTGACTTTCTTTCTGCCAGCATGTCTGACTGTCTGCCTGTGTATCTGACTTCTTGTCTGCCTGCATGTCTGACTGTCTGCCTGTCTACCTGACTTCCTTTCTGCCTGCATGTCTGACTGTCTACCTGTACACCTGCATGCCTTTATGCCTGCATGTC
This sequence comes from Galaxias olidus, assembly GCA_026901105.3. Lineage (NCBI taxonomy): Eukaryota > Metazoa > Chordata > Actinopteri > Galaxiiformes > Galaxiidae > Galaxias > Galaxias olidus. The sequence goes on along the minus strand of JAPMUY010006150.1, from coordinate 763 downwards.
TGCCTGTCTACCAGCATGTCTTTGTGCCTGCATGTCTGTCTGTCTGTCCGTATAGCTGCATGCCTTTATGCCTGCATGTCTGTCTGTCTGTCCGTATACCTGCATGTCTTTATGCCTGCATGTCTGTCTGTCTGCCTGTATAGCTGCATGCCTTTATGCCTGCATGTCTGTCTGTCTGCCTGTATAGCTGCATGTCTTTATGCCTGCATGTCTGTCTGTCTGCCTGTATAGCTGTATGTCTTTATGCCTGCATGTCTGTCTGTCTGCCTGTATAGCTGCATGTCTTTATGCCTGCATGTCTGTCTGTCTGCCTGTATAGCTGCATGCCTTTATGCCTGCTACAGAAGCTCAAAGTCCATTTTCTTGTGATGTATTCTTCTGGTGACCATGACAGTTACTGCCTGCATGTTTAGCTTAGTGCCTCCTACTCCTTCTCCACCTTCACCTCCTTCTACGGTTCCTCTTTCTCCTCCTTCTCTTCACCCTCCTGCTCCTCCTGCTGCACCACCTTCATCATCCTGCTCCTCTCCCTCCTGTTCCTCCTCCTCCTTGTTTTCCTGCACATCCTACAGACCCTTCTCATCCTGTTCCTCCTCTCCCTCATTCCCCCTTCACCGTTTTGTTTTTACGAACCAGCGCTAGAATTAACCCAACCCCTCCTCCTCCATCCCACATCCACTTGTTCGCGATTCTCCACAGCGCCTCCTCCCCCGCTGTCCTCCCCCTCTTCCCCCTCCGTGCCTGGCCCATCGCGGAGCCAGCA
>JAPMUY010006145.1:32500-45349 GCA_026901105.3 Galaxias olidus | reverse complement strand
GATGTGCTACTATATGATCAATAGTTCATGTAAGAGGAGGAATCAGGACAGCAATGAGTCATCCTTAGAGTCAGTTGAGAGAGTTACAATCACAAAGACACTAAACCAGTAAAAACTGATGCGCTGGCTCCAGCTTCTAGTACGTGTCTGTTCTACGTGGAGTACGTCTACGCAGTGCTTTGGGTCTGGTACACAGACACGCCTCAAAGTGCTTAAATCCCTGCTGCATACATACACACACACACACACACACACACGCACACACACACACACACACACAGATGTAGAATGGTCTGTTCTACGTGGTGTATTTCTACACTCTGCTTTGGGTCTGGTACACAGACACCCCTCAAAGTAATACAATCGCTGCAGCACACACACACACACACACACACACACACACGCACGCACGCACGCACGCACGCACGCACGCACGCGCGCACGCGCACACACACACACACACACACACACACACACACGGATGTCGAATGTGTATTTCTACACTCTGCTTTGGGTCTGGTACACAGACACCTCAAAGTGCTTAAATTCTTGCTGCATACCCACACAGAGAAAGACGGCCCATCCCAAGGTAGGACTTATCTGGAATTCAGAATTTTCCACGAATATTGTCTTTAAACTGACTATACAACAAATATAATATGACACAAAATATAATATCTATACCTGTTAACAAAAACACATACACATGAAACTTTAAATATGTTTATAGAAAGAATGTATGAATGAATGAATTATGATGAAATCCTTTAAAGTTATTTTGGCTGGGACTTTCTGTCTGTATCCATTAGAAAAAATAACTACAAACTCTTAATTGATAATTTTTATGATGAGGAGTAACTTTGACACACTTCCTTTCTCTCATGTGAGTCACGTACGAGTGTGGTCACAGAGCTCCTGCTAAACAACGCTCCACTAGTCAGGAGCTTTTACAGAGACGAAGAGCCATCTATGAAGACGAGCGACATCGTCATCATCACTATTAGCTGACTTTGCAGACACACACCCAATCACGTCGGATTTCAGCCCTTCCGGACCGATCAGATGAAGCCTGCACTTCCTGCTATGGTGACACTCTGGATGGGCGTGTGCCTCACATTGGCTCCGCCCTTACTGGCGATTCTCTCGTGGTGCAAGCCCCACCTCCTGCCTGAAAATGAGTCCCGGTCACATCAGCACGCATCCCCAGGACGCCAATCACAGCCATGTCACTGTGCGTACATCCGCCGCGTCGTACAGACCTGGGGACATGGTGACGGGTAAGGGAACGAGATGATGATATTACAACAATTCATTGTGTTAAGACGATGTTTTACAACAAACTGCAAATAACCATCTACAGGCTATGCAGTATGTCTTCATAACACCAGCAACGACACACACACACACACACACACACACACACACACACACACACACACACACACACACACACACACACACACAGACACACACACACACACACACAGCGCGCGCGCGCGCGCACACACACACACACACACACACACACACAGACACACACACACACACACACACACACACACACACACACACACACAGTAATCAACAGTCAAACAAAAACATCTCACCGTCCTTGTCCCCCGTTTCCACAGTAACGGTGCGGAGCTCCAGAGACTTCATGGGCTTCCTGCTGCAGGCCCGGGGAGCCGGCCCGGGGGGCGGGGCTTGGCAGGGCGTGGCCGGCTCCTGGATGGTGAACCCGCCGGGGACACACACACTGAGCTGTCAGGGGGCCCACGATACGCTCACACACTCAGACAAACGGCTGAAGAGGAACCTGTCGTTTGTGTGGAAAGCTCCCGATCACCCACTGGGGGACGTTCACTTCAGGTGAGGAAGAGACCTGGGGGGAGAGAGAGGGAGGAAAGGAGGAAGAGGGAGAGACCTGGGGGAGGGAGGAGAAACCTAGGGTAGAGAGGCAGGGGAAGAGGGAGTGAGGGAGAGACCTGAGGGAGAGAGGAAGAGACAGATTCGGCAGCACGGTGGCTCAGTGGTGACAGAGAGAGGAAACCCCACCTGACCCAATGGCCTTTCTGGTGAGAGACTCCCTGTGTTTGTGTGGGAGGGGAGAGGGAGAGACCTGGGGTGAGGGAGGGGAGCAAGTCTGTCTAGGGTGAGAGAGAGCAAGTCTGTCGTAATATGTTGGGTGATTTGTTTGTGTTAGCAAGTCTGGACAGTAACGTTATGAGTATCAGACTGATTGTTGTTTGTGTGTTTTTACTGTAATGTTATGTGTAAAGCGCTTTGAGTCTCGTAAAAAATGAATTATTATTTGTGTGTTTTTACTGTAATGTCTCTCAAAGCACAGTAATGTTATGAGGATGTTATTTGTTTGTGTTAATACAGTAACGTTATGAGAATGTTATTTGTTTGTGTGTTTTTACTGTAATGTTATGAGGATGTTATTTGTTTGTGAGTTTTTTTTTTACTATATTTTCCAGTGTATATAAGTCCAGTGTTGACTACCACGGAGTGCCAGTTTTAAATCGACAAGACGATGTTACAAATATGGACAGTAACAATATAAATATATATCCCTCCCTTCCTCCATTCCTCTCTCCCTCCCTCCCTCTCTTCTTCTCTCTCTTCTTCCAGCCTCACCATCGTACAGTCCTATTTCATCTACTGGTCAGGGATCGAGTCTAACATGGTGCATGATGGGAGCCGTAGTTCTCTGGGTGAAGCCAACACCACAGTGGGTAATGTAGCCAACGCTCATTCTAAACTACAGGACGAGGAGGAAGGGGTCACAGCGGTGCCTGATGGGAGCCGTAGTTCTCTGGGTGAAGCCAACACTACAGTGGGTAATGTAGCCAACGCTCATTCTAAACTACAGGACGAGGAGGAAGGGGTCACAGCGGTGCCTGATGGGAACCGTAGTTCTCTGGGTGAAGACAACACCACAATGGGTAATGTAGCCAACGCTCATTCTAAACTACAGGACGAGGACGAAGGGGTCACAGCGGTGCCTGATGGGAGCCGTAGTTCTCTGGGTGAAGCCAACACTACAATGGGTAATGTAGCCAACGCTCATTCTAAACTACAGGACGCGGTGTTTGGTGAGGAGCAACAACAACATCCGGCAACACCAGGGATCTCAACGAGGCTGAAACCCCAAGCGTTAGCCTCTACATCAGGGAGGCCTCAACTACAGCCCCAAGGCTCAGCCTCTACCCTGGGGAGACCTCAACTAGCGCCCCAGGCTTCAACTTCTACCCCAGGGAAGCCTCAACTACTGCCCCAGGTTTCAGCCTCTACCCCAGGGAGGCCTCAACTACAGCCCCAGGCCTCAGCCTCTACCCTGGGGAGACCTCAACTAGCGTCCCAGGCTTCAGTTCCAAACCCGAGGAGGCTTCAATTACAGCCCCAGGCTTCAGCCTCTACCACAGGGAGGCCTCAACTAGAGCCCCAGGCTTCAGTTCCAAACCCGGGGAGGCCTAAACTACTGTCCCAGGCCTCAGCATCTTCCATGGGGAGGCCTCAACTACAGCCGCAGGCTTCAGCTCCAAACCCAGGGAGGCCTCAACTACAGCCCCAGGCTTCAGCTCCAACCCCAGGGAGGCCTCATCTCATGAATAGTCCTCCCCAGCTTCAGTTGCAGCCTGTCTCTTCAACTCCCCCCCCTTTATTTTTCTCATCTTCGTCAGCCAACTCCTCTTCCTCTCCTATATCCACCCGCTTCCTCCCTCACCCCTCCCCTGCCTTCCTCAACCTCAGCCCAGGTCAGAGGTCGCCGATAAAGGAAGCGGAGGTCAAATCCCTCGACCCCTCTCCGTCGTCCATCGCTGACCTTCGACCTCGGCCTGCCCACTCCGAGCCCGTCACCTCGGACCACCAGCCCAACGCCGACCCCCGACGAGTCCCCGTCCCCAGCGGGCCGCCCGGCTCCGTCCTCCGTAGACCTCCGTCATACCCGCCGTCCGAAGGGAAGCTTCCTGGTATCGAGCCCAGACACAGTGCCCTGGAGCTGGGCCTGCTGCTGGGCTGCTCAGCCTGTCTGGGCATGGTGGCGGTGGCGTGTCTGCGTTACACCTACGGGCAGCACTGCGGTCGGCGCACAGGAGTCACGCTGGGGGAGCAGGGCGCGGTGAGTCGCCACGGCAACGGGAGGCGGGGCCTGATCCACGTGCAGGAGTGTGGGGAGCTGGTCAGAGTGAGTCGGATCAACAGGGAGAACAGCCTGGTGCTGCTAGCGGAGTACGATGTGCTGCCCCCACCCAGCAACTGATACACACACACACACACACACACACAAACACACACACACAGATCCTTGGCTAAAGTTTGTTTAGTTTTTACTAATCTGAGAGTAAGTTTGTTACAAGTATCAATTTTCAGCTCTGTTCAGAAAGACGTTTGGAGTTAGACCAAAGCTGGGACCATTTCACAACATGTTAACCCTTTAAAGTGTGACTTATGATTATGATTCATATCTGAAAATCATTTCCCTCTGGAGCAGAACTAGGACGAGAGCTGGTTAATACTTGTTCTTAAAGTTCATCAACTTCCATTGACCTTTTCAAATGTACATTATTACATGACATATTATATTACCTTACATTATTTAGCAACCGGATATAGCTTAAGATTGGTTTATTGATACTCCACTATTTTCAAAAAGCACAATTTAAAAAGACTTTATGTGAGAACTGTTTTCTTAGATTTTTTTATTGTAAAGTATAACTTTATTTTTATTATTTTGAAGCGGTTATTACTAGCATGCTGCTGAAACTCATTACTGTATTTTTCTATATCTGTAGCGTCATCCTTTACAATGTGAGAAGTTATTTTTTGGATGAAAATAGCAGCAACATGTTTCTTTAAACTGTTCAAGGGGTTTTGAATGACTAACATTCCGGAATATCTGGGACATTCCGGAACACCTGTTTAAGTGTTTCTGTATCAGTGCTGAAGGTGTTGCTATTATATATATATATATATATATATATATATATATTATATACTATATCCTTCTTGTTAAAAATAAACAGCGTAAGAAAAGAGTTTCTTCTTACTGAACGTGTCTGAGGCTGGTTTTCAGTACGCTGTCATGTATCTATTTCACCACTAGAGGTCAGGATACCATATGAAATACAGTTAGTTTTTTTTACAATTTTATTTTATTGATCAAAACAACACGGGTAGAAAGTCAAACTAACACCCTTTGAAATCACCCATCATTTAATTCCTTCTGGTTAACGCCATCAGTTCCAGTTTAAATATATCTTAAATATTGACCAATGTGCTAAAATACATTTCCAAAATGGTATCTGGACATTTCTAAACACAAAGTGGCCTTTATATTGTAAAGAGATCTCATTAACACAGTCTTTAACACCCATCTTGTTCTATCCCGTCCTTCAATTGGACCAGCGCTAGACACTTCCTGGCCCTTCAACAGTAACAGGCAAAGTAATTGGTCCATATTCAGAAACATGCTTTTTATCTTTGGTTTTACAGCAAAAAAATATATAAACCCCTCTTATTCACAAGATTATAAAATGTACTACAAAATAAAAGTCTATCTAGCGTACTGTTTATTAAAAGTGTACAGTAATACCAAGGCACTGGACTCTTATTGTGAAACAATAGATAAAAACAGTGTTGCACTGTCTTTCCTCTGAAAATGACTCTTATTGTGAAACAGCCACCCAGCATAACCCACTACGTTCCACTTGTCGAATAGTAATAATAATAACTGTCAAATTGTTTATTTTTTTTCTTCTTTTTTAGTTTTCCTGGACCTATAACACAAATTATACTGATAGATATGTCCAGGAAAAGTAACGGTAAGTTCTAGTTTTTGCTTTTGGGAGATATCAGAACACAAAGTAGAAAGAGGAGGGATCTGGTCCAGCTGAGTTTGGGGTTTAGTGCAGTCTATCCCTGTAGAATGACAAGGACGTCGCGTTTCACAGTTTTTCCGATGACAGGATATTTCAGTGCCAAGTTACAGCTGTGTTGCTATGGTAACAGCCACGTTACTCGAGTAACGGCTAAGACCGTTACTCAAAAGACGGCCCACTTCAATGTTGACTTTTGTCAGCTGACGTAACAACTTTACAGCATTAATACCTACCCCTAGCTAACCCATGGAAAGTACATATTTTTCTTACCCTACTTAACACAAACACTAAAAATGCTATTATAATCTAATCAAAAGAAGTCAAACGGTGCTAGTGCCAATTGTGGAGCGGAATGTGAAAATGTAAGAAAAGAAAAAATAATGCTTTTCTGGAATGTAACGTGATTCCGGATCAAGGTCCACATCGCTGGAAAGGAAGTGAATAAAAACACAAAGAGAGGATTTAAGGTCTTTGTGAGTAAAGGTCAAGGTCTTTGTGATGGAAATAAACACTGTCCATTTTGTCTTCAGTAAACCTCAGAGGCAGGAAATAGAACGTGCTACATCACCAGAATCCTCATATCCTTCAGTCAGTACCCCTTCCTGTTTCCCTACTTCCTACAGGAAGTTGTCAAGGATTTAAAAAAGAAAATTTGATTGAAATAAAAAAAAAATAGGGACACAGTCTGTCTTTGTATAAAAAAGTAAACTACGGAATGCTTGACAGAGCTTTTAGCTGTGGTTTCCTCGGTAACGGTTTAAAGGGACTACTTGTCCCACTCTGTGCTGACGTCCCTGGAAGTTGTGATGAGGCACTTCAGGTGCTGGCGTATCCTTCCACCCACAGCGGGAGGTCGTGAAGGCAGAGGTCAGATAGTCCCACGGTCTCCGTGGTTACACACTCGTTCACACACACACACACACACACACACACACACACACACACACACACACACACACACACACACACACACACACACACACACACACACATTCACAATCTGTTGTCCAGGAAACACTCCGTCCTCAGATTGGCTGGAGGGAGGTCAGCTTCAGCGCCTGTGGAGAGCAGAGGCACACACACACACACACAGTTGAATGAACGAGGGAGAAAGGCTGGCAGCACAAGAAGAAAGGGCTGAATAGAGTTACACCTGATCTCACTGCCACTAACGGAGAGACACCCAAAGAGAGAGAGAAACAGAGAGACAGAGAGAAACAGAGAGAGAGCCTGTACAAATAACTGTTACATGCTATCATTATCCACTTACAGAAACACCCAGATAGAAGGGGGGGGGGGGGGGAGAGCGAGAGAGAGAGGGAGACCGTATACATTACTGTCACATGCTATCACTATCCACTAACTGAAACACCCAGAGAGAGAGAGAGAGAGAGAGAGAACATGGGACCCCCAAATGAGTGAGGAATAGAGAGAGGTTTTTAAGGTTGACTGATTCTTATTGACAGAGATTTGACTGATTGAATGAAAATGTATTACTTGGTAAAATTAGGAGAAGAAATTGAAGACATTTTATCTTCAGGATTAAGAACCTACTCACACAGGATCGGTCACACTGTTTGGAATGCGGCCTTATCTCAGTAACAAACTAGACTGTAGGAAAGGAGAGAGCAGGAGGGGCAGGGTTAGGTTTGGAATGCGGCCTTATCTCAGTAACAAACTAGACTGTAGGAAAGGAGAGAGCAGGAGGGGCAGGGTTAGGTTTGGAATGCGGCCTTATCACAGTAACAAACTAGACTGTAGGAAAGGAGAGAGCAGGAGGGGCAGGATTAGGTTTGGAATGCGGCCTTTTCTCATTAACATACTAGACTGTAGGAAAGGAGAGAGCAGGAGGGGCAGAGTTAGGTTTGGAATGCGGCCTTTTCTCAATAACAAACCGGACTACAGGAGAGGAGAGAACTGGAGAGGCAGGATTATGTTTGGAATGCGGCCTTATCTCAGTAACAATCTAGACTGTAGGAAATGAGAGAGCAGGAAGGGCAGGGTTAGGTTTGGAATGCGGCCCTGTCTCAATAACAAACCAAACTACAGGTTAGGTTTGGAAGTGACTTTTGACTTGTGGTGTGTGTGCATATGATTGGTCAGCCAGGTTCAACCTCGAGGAGATTGTATCCATCATATATGTGTGTGTGTGTGTGTGTGTGTGTGTGTTACCTTCTGTCTGCAGGTCATCCAGGTCCGGACAGAGGGCACCAACAGGGTATCGATCATACCTGTGTGTGTGTGTGTGTGTGTGTGTGTGTGTGTTACCTTCTGTCTGCAGGTCATCCAGGTCCGGACAGAGGGCCCCAGGGTATCGATCATACCTGTGTGTGTATGTGTGTGTGTGTGTGTGCGTGTGTTACCTTCTGTCTGCAATCACGAGGGCCCCAGGGTTCATCATGTGTGTGTGTGTGTGTGTGTGTGTTATGTCTGCAGGTCATCCAGGTCCGGACAAATCAAACACACTAGCTTCAACGTGGTAGATGAGGAGCGGGATGGAGATCAGAGAAAGGTGCTCATAGCCCGCAAACACGATCTTCATCATGGGGATCCCTGGTGGACAAATCAAACACACTATCTTCAACGTGGGGATCCCTGGTGGACATATCAAACACACTATCTTCATCATGGGGATCCCTGGTGGACAAATCAAACACATTCTCTTCAACATGGGGATCCCTGGTGGACAAATCAAACACATTCTCTTCAACGTGGGGATCCCTGGTGGACATATCAAACACACTATCTTCATCATGGGGATCCCTGGTGGACAAATCAAACACACTATCTTCATCATGGGGATCCCTGGTGGACAAATCAAACACATTCTCTTCAACGTGGGGATCCCTGGTGGACATATCAAACACACTATCTTCATCATGGGGATCCCTGGTGGACAAATCACAACATGTTTCATTAACACGCCCCATTTTAGACTGCAAACACGAGGGACTGTGTGTGTGTGTGTGTGTGCGTGCAAAAGTGAGAGACTGCTGTGTGTGTGTGTGTGTGTGTGTGTGTGTGTGTGTGTGTGTGTGTGTGTGTGTGTGTGTGTGTGTGTGTGTGTATGTGAGAGAGAGAGAGGCTGTGTGTGTGTGTGCGTGTGTGTGTGTGTGTGTGCTCACCCAGAGTGAGGGACTTGTGCGTTGAACAGAACATGATGGCCACAGTGTCCGCTGGAGAAAAACCCCAATCCTTCCTAAGACACAGAGAGAGAGAGAGAGAGAGAGAGAGAGAGAGAGAGAGAGAGAGAGAGAGAGAGAGAGAGAGAGAGAGAGAGAGAGAGAAAGAGAGAGCGAGAGAGAGAGAGAGAGAGAGAGAGAGAGAGAGAGAGGGAGAGGAGAGAGAGAGAGAGAGAGAGAGAGAGAGAGAGAGGGAGAGAGAGAGAGAGAGGGAGAGAGAGAGAGAGAGAGGAGAGGGAGAGAGGAGAGGGAGAGAGGAGAGGGAGAGAGGAGAGGGAGAGAGAGAGAGAGAGAGAGACAGAGAGAGAGAGAGACAGAGAGAGAGAGAGAGAGAGACTATACGGACACTGTTTTAACTCTAGAGAACTGGGGGCATCAGGGAGCAGCAGAGAGCAAGCAGACAGAGAGCCCGCCACACAGACGAGAATCTTACCTGGTGGAAAGGGCAAAGGTCAGCAGCATGAAACTCAACTGGATGACGAAGACTGGAGGGAGAGAACGAGACCACAGGTTCAAAGGTAATCGGACAGGTGCCGTATTAAAAACCTGCTTTCGTTATTTTCACTTCACCTCCTCACTAACAGTCCTCCAATGCACGCACGCACGCGCGCACACAGAGACACAGACAGAGACACAGACAGAGACAGAGACAGAGAGATGTACGTACTGATGAGGCTGATGCAGAGGAGGCTGAGGTGGTCCAGCTCCACCTTGGTGCTGATGAAGGTGTCACAGAAGGTGGTGTAGATGATGAGGAGGAGGACCGCCGAGCTCACTGCCCCAAACGGGAGCTGACGCCTCTCCAGACACTCCCGCAGGCGACGCCTGCACACCTGGACACACACACACACACACACACACAGTAAACATAACCCTAACACACACACACACACACACACACAGTAAACATAAACAGGATATATACAGACACACACACACACACACACACACACACACACACACCTGTCCGAGCACCAGAGGCAGCACCACGGTGATGAAGAGCTGGGAGAAGATGGAGGAGAAGGGGACGGAGGAGGACGAGCCTAGCTGGAGGACATCAACAACAACAACAACAACAAAGGTTACAACAACAACAATCCCAATGACTCAACCCCACGGGTGATGTTAAGCCTCCACTTATAATACATTTTCTAAATGTTCCTAAATATATCAAACATACCGTTAGAACATACTGTGTGTGTGTGTGTGTGTGTGTGTGTGTGTGTGTGTGTGTGTGTGTGTTGGACTGCGGCGAGATGAGAGATGCAGAGGAGAAACAACGTTGTGTGTGTGTGTGTGTGTGTGTGTGTGTGTGTGTGTGTGTAAGGTCTACTTACAAACACAAGCAGCAACACAGGAGTCACCACGATACCCTGCAGAATGAACACACACACACACACACACACACACACACACACACACACACACACACACACACACACACACACACACACACACACACACACACACACACACACACAGGTTAGAGACAGTCTGACTCACACACATATACTTACACTATACTTCAATTTCACTGATAGCAGAACTAGTTAAAAGGAATATGCAAATATTTACACTAGGCGTGACTTTCTGTTTCACTCACACGCACACACGCACGCACGCACGCACGCACGCACACACACACACACACACACACACACACACACACACACACACACACACTGAGAACTGATCGCTCAGAAGTACAGTGAGCACCTTACCAGAAAGCTGCCGAAAGCAGAGTTAAAAATGGCAGCAGCCTGGAGAGAGACGACAAAGAAGTGCATGATGGGAAACGTAGTTTAAGAAGACACAAGTCAAGTAAATACAGAGATATTACAACTATGGTGCTAGGTTGTCCGATTTATGTCTGTGTCTGTGTACGTTTGTTAAGCTCCACAACCTCGGTGTGTGTGTGTGTGTGTGTGTGTGTGTGTGTGTGTATGTGTGATACCTCCTTCTCCCCTACAGCTTTGTGGAGTGTGTGGGTGTGTGTGTGTGTGTGTGTTACCTCGTTTCCCCCTACAGCCTTAGTGAGAATGACCGCTGAGGAGACAGGAGGGGGCATGCAGCTAACCGTCTGTAACCTAGGAGACGCACAGCACACACAGGCGATGTCATCAAGCTGAAACTAAAGCCAGCATTCATACTATAACCTATCTCTGTTTTCTTAAACACAGCTAATACAGTGCATTTATGCTAGCCTAATGCTAAGCTAATACAGTGATTTCATGCTTGCCTGATGCTAAGCTAATACAGCCTAATGCTAAACTAATACAGTGCATTCAGCCTAGCCTAACGCTAAGCTAACACAATGGCTAACAGTGTATCTTCCCATTACAGCTAAAGTACATGTTATGGAATTTCTGCATATTAATCTAACATTATAGTTATAGTACATGCTACGGAACTACTGTAAATTAATCTAGCATTACAGCTAAAGCACATGCTATGGAATTTCTGTAAATTAATCTAACATTATAGTCATAGTACATGCTACAGAATTTCTGTAAATGAATCTAACATTACAGCTAAAGCACATGCTATGGAATTTCTGCATATTAATCTAACATTATAGCCCCTTCCCCTCCGTCCAACGGCTCCGATTGGTCAAAGGAGGTCTTTGTAAGTGCCCCCCCACCCTTGTCTCCCCCCTCTCCTTCTCTGACAGAACCCTAAGAGACACACAAGGTAGTCATGTGGCCTAAATAACAGGCTGACCATTCACTGCTGTTCACCAGCACACACACACACACACACACACACACACACACACACACACACACACACACACACACACACACACACACACACACACACACACACACACACACACACACACACACACACACACACACACACACACACACACACACACACACACACACGTAGGTACCCTTTGAGGAGCCAGGGGTTGATGCTGGTGAGGCTGAGGACCTGCAGCAGCAGCCAGATAGCCACGGGAAAGAAGAGGAGGGTGAAGGTCTGCACCAGGAGATGAAGACGGACATGGAGCACGGCGCTGGTCAGCTCCTGGAGGAGCAAGAGGAGGAGGAAGAGGAGGGAGAGTAGGAGAAAGAGCAGCAAAAGGCAGGAAGAGAGAGAGGAAGAGTAGTCAGAGGACCAATCAGCACATTCCACACTGTGACTAAGATGAGGGTACTGGGCTTCGTCGCAGGAACCTGACTTTGGAATATTTGAATCGGCGGCAGAAGCAGTGTGTGTGTGTGTGTGTGTGTGTGTGTGTGTGTGTGTCATTCCCACTTCCAATTCATACCTCGGTTTTTAACGACAGTCCACTGTTGAAAAAGATGGCTGCCACAGATATGTAAGTAATCGTAAACTCTGGCTTCAATGGACCTGAGAGGAGAGAGGAGAGGAGGAGAGAACCGGGGATAGAGGCAAAAGACAAGAGTCAGCCACCTGATCTATCTGGCGTAGATCTATCCTGTCTGGAACCATGGTCAACCTCCTGATCTATCTAGTGTAGATCTATCCTATCTGGAACCAAGGTCAGCCTCCGGATCTATCTGGTGTAGATCTATCCTGTCTGGAACCATGGTCAACCTCCTGATCTATCTGGCTTAGATCTATCCTGACTGGAACTCAAGCCTTCTGGACATTCTAGCAAGGCAACGGGGCTCGTGGTTTCCATGTTGGCATCATACATATTGTATGGCTTTGAATTGACTCAAGCTACAGTTGCAAAAGGCAATGGAGTCTGAAAGATATCGACAGACAGCTTGACAATGTGTTTTAGCGATAAACAGTGAATTGCATGA
>JAPMUY010006145.1:17500-22500 GCA_026901105.3 Galaxias olidus | reverse complement strand
AAGGAAAGAAGAGGAAGAAGAAGAAGAAGAAGAAGAAGAAGAAGAAGAAGAAGAAGAAGAAAAATAGAAAATAGAAAATAGAAAATAGAAAAAAGAAAAAAGAAATAGCAAGGATATTTCCAGTCATTTCACAGTCAAATCAACTAGGCTACTATCATTTTACAGTCAGCCGTCTGGAAGACTGCCTTCATAATTTCATTAGTTACAAAAACATACCCAATGCCACCCAACACCAAAGAACAAATCTATCTCTTTTTCTTTCTCTCTCTCTCTCTCTCTCTCTCTCTCTCTCTCTCTCTCTCTCTCTCTCTCTCTCTCTCTCTCTCTCTCATTGTCTATCTCTTTTTCTTTTTACTAGAGCGGTTACAGAACCGTTCAGATGAGAGAAAGGGACATGAGAAGAGAGAGACTCAAAACATCTCTCTATCTCTGTCTCTGTTTCCGTCTGTCTCTCTCTCTGTCTCTCTCTCCCTCTCTCTGTCTCTAGCTCTCTCTCTCTCTCTCTCTCTCTCTCTCTCTCTCTCTCTCTCTCTCTCTCTCTCTCTCTCTCTCTCTCTCTCTCTCTCTCTCTCTCTCTCTCTCTCTCTCTCTCTCTCTCTCTCTCTCTCTGTCTCTAGCTCTCTCTCTCTCTCTCTCTCTCTCTCTCTCTCTCTCCCTTTCTCTCTCTCCACCCCTTTCTCTCTCACTCTGACTTTCACTCTCTCTCTCTCTCTCTCTCTCTCTCTCTCTCTCTCTCTTTCACTCTCCCTTTCTCTCCCCCCCCTCTCTTTCTCTCTGTCTTTCACTCTCTCTCTCTCTTCTCTCTCTCTCTCTCTCTCTCTCTCTCTCTCTCTCTCTCTCTCTCTCTCTCTCTCTCTCTCTCTCATTGTCTATCTCTTTTTCTTTTTACTAGAGCGGTTACAGAACCGTTCAGATGAGAGAAAGGGACATGAGAAGAGAGAGACTCAAAACATCTCTCTATCTCTGTCTCTGTTTCCGTCTGTCTCTCTCTCTGTCTCTCTCTCTCTCTCTCTCTCTCTCTCTCTCTCTCTCTCTCTCTCTCTCTCTCTCTCTCTCTCTCTCTCTCTCTCTCTCTCTCTCTCTCTCTCTCTCTCTCTCTCTCTCTCTCTCTCTCTCTCTCTCTTCTCTCTCTCCACCCCTGTCTCTCTCACTCTGACTTTCACTCTCTCTCTCTCTCTCTCTCTCTCTCTCTCTCTCTCTCTTTCACTCTCCCTTTCTCTCCCCCCCTTTCTCTCTGTCTTTCACTCTCTCTCTGTCTTTCTCTCTCTCTCTCTCTCTCTCTCTCTCTCTCTCTCTCTCTCTGTCTCTAGCTCTCTTTCTCTACCACCCTCTCTCTCTCTGTGTCTCTCTACTTGTCTTTTATTAATTTTCTATCTGATTCTGATTAATTCAAACTAAATCTGATTCAGTCAAAGTCCAGCTGATTCAGACTGACTCCCTCTTTCAAACTGTGTGTTCAAAGGTTGTTATCGTCTTCCTGAGTCAGTCAAAGTGATTCTGATTCGTCCAAAGTGATTCTGATTCAGACTGGCTCCCTCTGATTGGGTCAAACTGTGTGTTCAAAGGTTGCTATCATCTTCCTGGTCAGTGAGTGTTTATTTGGATGGACCTGGAGATAAACAAAATGATACTCTACGTGACTTGAGCCACATCCAGCCAGCTACACACACACACACACACACACACACACACAAATGCACGCGCACGTTTATACACACACACGGACAAACACACATGCTCTCAATCGTACACACACTCACACACACACACACACACACAAACACACACGCACGCACGCACGCACGCACGCACGCATGCACACACACACACACACACACACACACACACACACACAGACATACTCTCTAACCTCTCAACATAATTTATCTATTTATGTTGAGAGACGATGAACTTTTTCATCAGATCATGAGGTTACAATGAAACACTGTTCCTATATGTACATTGGGGCCTCACTAATATGTGTGTCAGAGTTGTTTGCATTGAAACACTGGTCCTAGATCTGTACATTGAGGCATCACTATATGTGTGTTAGAGTTGTTTGCATTGAAACACTGGTCCTAGATCTGTACACTGATGCCTTGTGTCAGAGTAGTTTAATGTGTGTTAAATGAGTTAACTGTCCCATGGTCCCGCTCCATGAAAGAGTGGATGGCTTTGTTGTCGATCGGTGCCAGACCTCGTGAAAAACTTCACATTTGAAAAAACGTGTTCTCAGAAGTGATATTAGCTCTGTTAAAAACACTTCCCACAGTGTAAAACGTGCCCTCAGAAGTCATATTAGCTCTGTGGAAACTTTCCAGTAAAGTTTACAAGTTTCATTTCCATAAGATTGTTTTATCTTTGTTCTGAAGTGGGAATTGGGGCAGAGAGAAGAGAGCAGAGAGAGAGAGAGAGAGAGAGGGGGGGGGGGGGCAGAGAGAGGGACAGAGAGAGGGGAGGAGTGTACGGGCTGCAATTACAAGCACGGTACGTGTGTGTGTGTGTGTGTGTGTGTGTGTGTGTGTGTGTGTGTAATCACATGCCTGTTAGACTTTGTTTTGGTTTTATGTGAGTGTGTGTGTGTGTGTGTGTGTGTGTGTCTGTGTGTCTGTGTGTGTGTGTGTGTGTGTGTGTGTGCGTGCGTAACCACACGCCAGTCAGTCTTGCCTTCATGTCACAGTTTATACGTTGTTCCACTCTGTTAGAGAGGGAGGGAGGAAGGGAGGGAGGGAAGGAGGGAGGGAAGGAGGGAGGGAAGGAGGAAGGGGGAGGTGGGGAGTGTCACGGAGGGGAGAGATAGTTAGAGAGTGAGGGACAGACATACAGAGGGACCCAAAAGAGAGAGAGAGAGAGAGAGAGAGAGAGAGAGAGACAGAGAGAGAGAGAGAGAAAGAAAACTGATGTTTTCAACAGTGATTGTTTTAGTCTGGTCAGGATCTCCAGCTCTCTCTCTCTCTCTCTCTCCTTCTGTCATATCCTTCTGTTCTCCCCCCTTCTCCTCCTCTTCACACAGTGAACTAATCGAAAGGGGACACCTACCCAGACCCTGGTTTCATAGCGGTTGGTGTTGGCACGGGGACGGTGAGCAAGTTGTTTCTACAATCTGTTTTTTTTTAAAATATGGTTTTATAAATATCCTTTAATTCAGCTTGGTAGAAAATAAAGTTTCTGAATGTCTTTGAATAGTTGAGTTAGATTATTAGAGAGGCTTGAATAATATGTGTGTATTTATTTGTTTGAAGCAATAATAATTAATAATAAATAATGTATATGTATTAATAATAATAAGAATAATAACATAAAAAAAATCTCTAAATCAATTTAATCAAACATCACAGCACAAGCGTATTACTAGTAATCGTAGAAGTATAGTCGCTAAATTCCTTAATGGCTTGATTTATATATTGAAATGAACTTTTGTTTGATTTATTGAAGGAGAGGATGCAGAGGGCTACCAGATTGATTTATTATACAGATACTGTAGAGTTTAAGAGAGGAGAGGAGTGGAGGAGGAGAGGAGAGGAGAGGAGAGGAGAGGAGAGGAGAGGAGAGGAGAGGAGAGGGAAGGAGAGGAGAGGAGCAGAGGGGAAGAGAGGAGATGAGAGGAGAGGAGGTGAGGAGAGGAGGACAGGAGAGGGGGACAGGAAAGGAAGAGAGGAGAGGAGGAGAGGGGAGGAGAGGAGAGGAGGAGAGGATGTGAGATGCTGTCAGATTAATGTCTTATTTCGCAGATGTTATTTAGACAGGAAGGAAGCGGGTCAAGGACATTTGAGAGCAGCCCGTGTGGACAACAGTCTGTTCCTCCGTAGACATGGACGATTAGACTTCACACAGGGACAGTTGAGAGACTCTCTAACTATGTCCTATCAGACTTGTAGGCTATTAGATGTGGACTAGAAACAGCCCTCACTGCACTCACTAGACTTCACACTTTGTTAACCAATCCAACAAACAAACAAACATATGTGAGTTATTGAAGATTACGTTTTCTTTCGTTTTTTTTTTCTCTCCATCATTTTCTCTGCCGTCGGTTTTGATCGTCTGGTGTGTGGAATTTCACAGGATCCCAGAGAAATATCACCTCTCTTCTCTACACTTGAACTGCGCTGTTTTTCTTTTGTGGACGACCCATTCGTCTTCCATGGAGGGTTGTGGAATCGGCAGGGGCTCTAGAGGGCGTTCTGGAACCGGGTGGCTTCTTTCCGTTCCGGTTCCGTCCTCGTTTGTGGCGCTGCTCTGGATGTACTTCCTGTTGTCTCCGGTCCTCTCCCAGACTCCCAGCACCTCCTGGGACCTCACGGGTTCTGATCCGGGTCTGGACAACCTTCACTCGGCCTTCTACAGCACCGTGTCCCCCCTGTGGGTCCTCCTCCCGACCCCAGGACCAGAGCTCCGTCTGGGGCCCCAGGCCAACCACAGTGCCTCCCTCCCATCCGTCTCTGGAGCTAAAACCTGGCTCAGAAAACACGGACCCAAACTGGGACACAAACACGGACACCAACGCAAACCACACTCCTCATCCTCCTCCTCCTCCTCCTCCTCCGTTGCCAACTCTTCCTCGGCGGTGCGCCCAGTGGCGCCCCCTGGCTGCCTCCAGGCCACCTCCGTAAAGACAGCCTTTAAGTACATCAACACGGTCCTGGCGTGTGTGATCTTTGTGGTTGGCATGGTGGGCAACGCCACCTTACTGAGGATCATCACCCAGAACAGGAGCATGAGAAACGGACCCAACGCCCTCATCGCCAGCCTAGCCCTGGGAGACTTGCTGTACATCGCTATAGACATCCCCATCAATGTGTACAAGGTAATATATATATATATGTATATATATAGACATCCCCATCAATGTGTACAAGGTAATATACATATATAGACATCTCCATCATCGTATACAAGGTAATATACATATATAGACATCCCCATCAATGTATACAAGGTAATATACATATATACAGTTGACTATAGACATTCCCATCAACGTATACAAGGTAATACGATAG
>JAPMUY010006145.1:10000-12500 GCA_026901105.3 Galaxias olidus | reverse complement strand
TGTGTGTGTGTGTGTGTGTGTGTGTGTGTGTGTGTGTGTGTGTGTGTGTGTGAGAGATGAGTGCATATGTGTGTGTGTATAGTTAACTTGTATTATAATCTAAATTCTTTGAAATATAAAGTTTTATATTTAACTGAACTGAGTTGTTGCATGTTTTGTAGATTTTGACTATTATAAAAAATGTTTTGACTACATGCTGTGTACCGGTTATTGTAGTGTCCACACATACACATACACACACACACACACACACACACACACACAGATACGCTTCCCTACATCCTGCAGCGGTGTGTTAGTTGTGGTAAACCCCATCAGCATGCAGAGTCCCCCCCCCCCCCATTAAAACTCCTCACAGTGTTTCCATATTAACTGACTTCTGCTTTTAATACAAACCATAATGGACACAGAAAAACTTCTGCTTGCAGAATTTCCATATTATCCTTATTCTGGCTTTAATTGCAATCCATTAAGGACAGGGAAACAGTTGGGAAAGTTTACTAATGTATCGTGAGGTCAACGGGACTTCGTTTTTGTGGTTGACCGTATAAGCGTATACTTTGAATGTAGGCATCTGCTGGCTGCTCGCTCAGTGCTATCATTTTTGCTGCTCGGTACTATCATTTTGCTTAGTGCAATATTTTTTGCTCAGTTTAGCTTGAACTATCATACTCTGTTCTCGCCTACTCTATAGTATTCTGTTCTACTCAGCCTTGTGGCGAGACCAGACCACCAATGGAATGACTGCAGCGACATCTAGTGGACATTTTATGACACAGCGTGATGGTATTAAACATGTAGCCTAAATATTATTTTGTATGAATCTTTTATGGGAGTTCTTCAAATAAACGCTTAGTTTGTTCAGGGATTTCTCGCTATCATATCTCACAACAGAATAAGGATCTCTGCGTTGGATTTAAATAAGGCAATTGATAACGAAAGATCCTCTATATTGTGTTGTGTCACTCCCAGCTAGTTCGTTCTCGTGACCAAAATAACATGAAGACGAAGTAATAGATTATCTTCATCAGACCAACTGATGCGAGAGGGAGCGCGCGGGTTCTGCGAAGGCGTCAACGTGGAGGCAGGCGCTGTTTTTATGCGCGTCGGTTAAAGGACTCGCTTAGTGAAGTCAAGATTGAATCGATTTCTGTCTGAATGGCTGAAGATGCCCAAAGAGAAATACAGATCCATCTTGGCAACACGCTCATTTGAGAAGGGCGTATGCGCGATGGCTTCGGTTCAATTTCAATTGTAGCATTGGGTTTTAAGCGCGACAACTACAGACAGGTTTGATTTATTTAAGGATTTAACATTTCAACAGTGATGTCTATGTTAATACATTATCATATTGGTGTATATAGCCTTGTGTGGGTAACCTACATTGCAATTCCACTTCTGTCAAGATAATGCTATGTCCACAAACGTAAACATAAACAAAAACCTCAGAAGAATGTTGCTACGAATAGCATTTTTTGAATTTTTGCTTGTCATATTATTGCTAGCTTGTAATAGACAACCTACACTTTGTGTTTAATTATTTGTTTTCCCAGCTGTAAATTCTAGCATTGCCATTTCGATCAAACTGAACGGTGTTATAAATAGTCATCTGAACGTTAGAAACTATGTATTATGTCTAAACTAATAGTATTCTTCTAATCTTCTGTTATTCTGCTCTTAATTTTACAGTTTCTACGTTGTTTTGAGGCATTAAAATACATCAACTGGAGACAAAACGAACACCATCCCCAGCACTTTAACCAGACCGAGACGGCTCGTGCGGGCCCTCGCCGCGTCACAGAGCAGTGCCATGCCGTGCACGTGTGGAAACTGGCGTCGGTGGATCAGGCCGCTCGTGGCCGGCCTTTACGTGCTGCTCTTACTGGTGGTCCTTCCGCTGTGTGTGTGGCAGCTACAGAAAGCAGAGGTATAAGCACACACCAAAGTACATCTGGTTAGGTCGACCCAGAACCGTGCGACCTACACACACACACACACACACACACCCACACACACACACACACACACAGCACACTCAAAATTCAACACTGAAGCTTTAAGTGGAACTGCAGAGTATCATTTACTTAGAAAATAGTAATCTTGTAATGTGCAACTCTTAAATATGAATCTCCATACAGCTAAATATATCCCCATTTATTAGCAACAATCAGCTTTGAAACCCATCAGAGTTTCTCTCTAATACATTGTAGAGTGTCTCTCTTTATGTCCTTATAGCTGCCTAGAGAGATTAATGACTTATTTTGGTGTTTGGGTCTTGTGTGTGTGTGTGTGTGTGTGTGTGTGTGTGTGTGTGTGTATGTGTGTGTGTGTGTCTGTGTTTGTGTCCTGTGTGTCCTGTGTGTGTGTGTGTCCTGTGTGTGTGTGTGTGTGTGTGTGTGTGTGTGTGTGTGTGTGTGTGTGTGTGTGTGTGTGTGTGTGTGTGTGTGTGTGTGTGTGTGTGTGTGTGTGTGTGTGTGTGTGTGTGTGTGTGTCTGTCTGT
>JAPMUY010006145.1:0-5000 GCA_026901105.3 Galaxias olidus | reverse complement strand
TGGGTCTCTCTCTCTCTCTCTCTCTCTCTCTCTTCTCTCTCTCTCTCTCTCTCTCCTCTGTGTCTGCAGTTTGCCATGTACTGCTTAATGCTGCTCTAAATCTCTCTCTCTCTCTCTCTCTCTCTCTCTCTCTCTCTCTCTCTCTCTCTCTGCAGTTTGCCATGTACTGTCTGGTGCTGCTCTACAGAGCTCTGAGGGAGGAGCTGGGTCCTCTCAAACCGGTGGGAAAGTTCCTCTGTGTCAAACTGGTCGTCTTCGCCTCCTTCTGGTAAGAACAGAGAGACAGGGGGAGGACAGAGGGGAGAGGGGAGGGAGAGGGGGAGAGAGAGGGAGGGAGAGAGAGAGGGGGAGGGAGGGAGAGAGAGAGGAGGGAGGGAGGGAGAGGGGGGAGGGAGGGAGAGAGGGGGTAGGGAGGGAGGGAGACAGAGAGGGGAGGAGGGAGGGAGAGAGAGGGGGAAGGGATAAGAGGAGGGAGGGATGGAGGTAGGGATGGGAGGGAGGGAGGGATGGGAGGGGAGGAGATGTCTCTCTATCTCTCCCATGCTGTGTGTCTTAGGAGGAGAGGGGGAGAGAGAGGGGGAGGGATAAGAGGAGGGAGGGAGGGAGGGATGCTCTCTATCTCTTCCTCTCCCCCTCCCCCTCCCCCCTCTCTCTCTCCCAATGTGCATGCTGGGTGTCTCATGCTTTCATGTATTTGAACCATCCTGCCCAAAAGCTGGAGGTACACTTTGAAGTACAACATGAAATGGCCACTTTATTGTGTATGTAAATACCGGCAACATGAAATGTTTTGAGTGACAACGCTCAGCGTGTCCTCAAGCAGCAGAAAGCAGATCCAGCAGTCAAACGACCCTCTGTTCATAACACGATGTCTTGCAGTTCCCCTTCAAACCACCTAGGGGGCGTATTACTTGTGTGTACCGAGCGCCCCCTTCAGGTCCACCAGGACCCCCTGGACTACACCGCGCTGGCAGGAGGTCACATGACCAATGTGCCGGGATCCTTAGAATCCTTAGGGTGTCTATGGCCGGCTGGTTGAGGAATATGTGCAAACTGTACAATGGTATTGATAGTACGTTTATACAAAAAAGTTGCCTATTGTGGCTTTGAATTGAGAAAGAAAGGGGGGGTTGCAGTGTCGTTTAAGATGTATTTTTTTAATTTTTTTACTTAAAACCACTATAGGCAACTTTTTTTGTATTAAGGTATTATCGATACCTGTCTACAGTTTGCACATAATGTCTATGGGAGAATGAAGAAATCTCAATATTTAACTCTCATTTTGTCTGCCAACGGTTACAGTCTCCCGCGAATCTGTGACGAAGTGCTTTATGACACAAGGAAGTGCGTCACTAAATCAGGAAGAGATTCTCATACTTGGACCATAGCCGTTGATCGTGCTAGCGAAATGCAGTGACCACGAGCATTCTGCATGTCTTCTTTGTGACGATTAGGGAAAATAATTACACTAAGCAATGATCTAGATATGACACAACTATGAAGATGGCCACGTATTGGCCCTGACCAATGGGAGGAGTCCAATATTCCCATATAAATCCCAAACTTTTTCTAAATCTTGTTAAATTTGTTTTTTAATATAATGTCACCCCCATTTGATTAAAAAGATAAAAAATAAGTTTATCTTAAAAGTAGATTCTAACTTTATATCTTACAATTTTGAAATGGTTGACATCTCTCTCTCTGTCAAACCAGGGACCTTCCGTTTGTGATTTTTGCCATCACACTGCTGACCCCATTGTTGACCTTTGTAAACAACTCTATCTGTAATAAGCTGACCGACTGCAAAGGTCAGTGGGAGAGAAATCATTGAGCATATGACCTCTGTCTCGTGAACCTTACAGTGAGCATAGTTACGACCTCTGACCTCTGGACCTTGCAGTGAGCCTATGACCTTGCGGCAAAAGAATAGAGGCCTCAAAAGTGAAGTCTGTCCGCAGTTTGGGAACACTGTCTCTCTCCCTCTCTCTCTCTATGTCTCTCTCCCTCTCTCTCTCTCGCTCTCTCTCTCTCTCTCCATGTCTCTCTCTCTTTGACTCTTTGTCTCTCTCTCTGTCTCTGTCTCTGTCTCTCTAATTTGTTCTCTGTTTCCCTGTCTCTCGCCCCCCCCCCCCCCCCCACCCCCACCCGCCCCTGGTCTCTCCCTCCCTCCCTACCTCTCTCCCTCCCTCCCTCCTCCAGGCAGGCGGTGTTGATAGCCGTGTTGGTGAAGGTGGGTGTAATCTCTGACAAACACACCTGGGACTGGGAAAGTGTGGAGGATGTTTCTACTGGACTACAGGTAGACACACACTACAAACTACATATCCCATGTGTGTGAGCAGTGAGACTTCCTGATGTTGGCAGGCGGCCATAGTGCACCACCACTCCTTCAGCCTTTTCTAAGAAGCTATATAAACTACATTTCCCATGTACCTCTTTAACTGAACAGCCATTTGAACTACATTTCCTGTAGTTTGCTGAATTTGTTTCCTCTTCAACTGAACAGCCATATGAACTACATTTCCTGTGTGTGTGCTGGACTTCGTGAACTGAACAGCCATATGAACTACATTTCCCATGTGTGTGTGAAGAACTTCCTGACCAGAACAGCCATATGAACTACATTTCCCATGTGTGTGTGCAGGACTTCCTGACCAGAACAGCCATATGAACTACATTTCCCATGTGTGTGTGTGCAGGACTTCCTGATCTGTGTGGAGATGTTCCTGGCGGCCATAGCGCATCACTACTCCTTCACCTATGAGCCCTACGTACAGGAAGCGGAGGAGGGCTCCTGCTTCGACAGCTTCCTGGCCATGTGGGACTTCTCTGACATCAGAGCTGACATCACAGAGCAGGTCCGCCACGTGGGTGAGTACAGCCAATCATAGAGCTGTCAGGAAGTGACACGGAAAGAGCACGCTTGATTGTTGTTGAACTCAAAATGTGTGTGTGTGTGTGTGTGTGTGTGTGTGTGTGTGTGTGTGTGAGTGTGCGTGTGCGTGTGCGTGTGCGTGTGCGTATGTGTAGGTCGCACGGTTCTGGGTCGACCCAACAAGATGTACTTTGGTGCCACTGCCCGTCCGGAACACACGGAACACACCGGACTTCTCTCTGGCGGAACCTCCCAGGACCCCGTCATCACGGCGACCGCCTCCGTCCCCCCGTCGCCCAGAGGGCAGTACCAGGGCTTTGGCCACACCCCCGCGCCGCATTCCATCTCCGCCCCCGCCGGCTTCACTTCCTCTAGCTGGGAAGAGGACAGCGACCAATCAGAATCCCTGCCTCAGGGCGACGGCCCCCGTGACGTCACTGAGAGGACATAAGGAGTTCAGGACTTCGGTAGTTTCCTTTCCTCGTTCCCTTTCCTCGTTCCCTTTCCTGGTTCCCTCTTCTCTCGGTGATGGACTGTATTTTGTTAGAACCCTGAATTATAAAAAGAGGAAGGGGAAAAAAATGGCAGAGAGAATATATAAAGAAAAAGGAAGATATACAGAAAGAGATGGAAGAGAAGAGAAGAGAAGAGAGGAGAGGAGAAGAAGAGGAGAGGAGAAGAGAGAAGAAGAAGAGAAGAGAAGAGAAGAGAAGAGAAGAGAAGAGGAGAGGAGAGGAGAGGAGAGGAGAGGAGAGGAGAGGAGAGTGGAGAAGAGAAGAGAAGAGAAGAGTGGAGCAGGAAAGGAAAGTGGTTCACATTCAAACAAAGCCATGTTCCTCGATTCCTTTGAGGGCAGTAGTTTTTGTTTCTCTTGCAGCTGAATTGTAAATGTTTTAGTGTATCCTGTGAGACCAAAGCCCTACTAATTGTAAATGTTTTAGTGTATCCTGTGAGACCAAAGCCCTACTAAAGATGATGTCTGCTATGTTTTAATTTAACCAACGTGTTAACATTGAGGAACCGCTTATGTTCTGCTGTACAGAAATATATTTATATGAGAGAATAGGATGTAATTATTTATTTAGTATTGGATCTATATCTGCCCTGTTATTACCTTAACATGTCAGAAATACATTTTCAGAGCTGTTATAAAATAAATGTTTAATTTCTGTTAGACATAACGTTTTCTGTTGTGTAATGCCACCAGGGAGATCAAAAGCAGCTCTTCAAGAGGTTCTCAAAGAGACATTGAAAAGACACAATTTAATTTACCTAATAAATTTGACTTTCATTAAATAATGTCACACGAAATAACCTGTGATTTAAGAGATTTTTTTTTACTTTAAATTTGTGTACATTAACAGAACCACTTAAACCAGTGTCAACTGCACTAGAGTTCATATTTGAGTTTGTCTGAAGAGTATAAAAGCTACCATTAGACTTTATTGAAGAGTTTAAAAAACAACAAAGATGTTTAGGAAGGTATAGTTAGAAATACAATTTTATTATTGAGCTCATTTTACCTTTTAGGATAAATATTCAACTTAACTGCACTTCTAGTGAAGTTGAGGGATGCTGAGACGCACAACGGAACACAAGAAGTCCTATGGTCAAACACTGCCCCCTGGTGGTATGATAGAAATGGAGCGCTATTACTAAAGATTTTAGAGTTCCGACAGCGTTCTAGTAATTTACTGAAGCATACGGTAACTTTTGTTAGTTGTTACATTTGTTGTTGTAAATGGGGGCCGTTGGGCACAACCTGTTACATTGTTGAGGTTTACCTTTGTTAACACTTTAATGCCATCTTTACAAAGTGTAACTTTCCCTTAAGTAGCCTTGTACACATCTTATTTACATTTAACGCTTACCACGTAATGTATGAGATCATATAGCCATTATGTTATCACAAGCCTCAGACAGTGAGAATGTGGTATTGGGAGTAGGGTGTAGTCTAATCATCAATAGATGTGAGTTAATAAACTGATGTTATAATTACGGTTTTACACGTTGCAAGGAGCACAGAAACAGACATATAGACATTTTCTTTTCAAACCACTAGATGGCACCTAGACCAGTGAGCCTAAAGACTTCCTTCAACACGACAAAAAAAAAATCTTTACGC
>JAPMUY010006139.1:25000-44237 GCA_026901105.3 Galaxias olidus | reverse complement strand
TAAGCCATTATGGGGTTGGAACACAGGTTGTGCAAGGGTTCCTATACAAATAATTTGAGGAAATAAGCATCCTTCAGTGACTAAAGAGCTGTTTAGTCAATTACTGATGTGAGATGTTTTATTTTGATCTGTCCAAGACAATGTGTAGTTGTCATCGTGTGTGTGTGTGTGTGTGTGTCGCAGGGGCCGTTCCAGTGGAGTGTGGAGTCTTTCCTATGGACCGTGGAGCGACAGGCCTATGAGGAACCTGGGAGCAGCTTTACGAGGGCCTGGACCTCGAGCACGGAGCAATTTGAAACCCAACCCCAGGGCTGGCCCCACGCTCCCAGCTCCCCCCGGGCTCCTCCTCTCTGCTCTGAGTAGGAGCTGTCCTATAGGTCCACACATACATAGCCCTCTGGAGATGCTATGGGCCTGGTAGGTCCAATAAAAGGCTTGGACCAGGTCTGGAAACTAGTTTGAATCTGTTCAATCCCCTGTCTAACATCATGATGCCAGCCAGGCCCAAGTGTTCCTGGCCTAAGGTAGTCCAGCCTGTTTGGTCTTGATCTATCGTTAATGTCTGTGACCTATAAGGTGTGATAGCTCAGCGAAGCAGAGCGATGGTAAACATCCTGAAGCCTTATCATCTTGATCTCCAAGTGAACAGGCTGGTTGAGTCTCCCTGGCAACCGTCAGAAAAGGTTACCATAACAGCTTGCCTGTTTACTCCCCTGACATCAGTAGAACCATTGTCAAGCTCTGCGTACTGGTTGATCTAACGAGAAACGCCAAGTTAAACCAGTACGCCTAGATGTGTGTGTGTGTGTGTGTGTGTATGTGCATGTATGTGTGAGAGTTTCATTTCTTATGGCCTTCTTTCAGAGCATCTCACCACTGGAATGAAAGGCATCCAGGAAGCAGGAAGCATATTACAATGAGGGAGCACCACTGCCAAAGCTTTGACAAACACACAAATAATGGCTCAACAGACATGTGAGAGGGTTGCGTTGACAGGGCTATTTTTAGGTGGCTGGGCGTTCTAGTGTGGCATTCCAGCTGTGACAGCCTTACCTTTCTCTCCCTCCTGTATGTGTCTGAGTACAGTGGAAAAGTACCTCCACATCTCACAAGTGCGTTCGCTAACCAGACTATGACGTTTGACACCATGTTATACCACCTTGGCTCTCAGGCATTTTGGACTCCATTTGATCGTGATCAATCATTTGTCGTATAAAGATTATAAATAACGAATTGGTTGTGATTTCCCGGGCAACGGTCCACTAATGAGACCGAGCCGAGTAAGGATGCACCCCTGGGTCAGCGGGACGGAGAACACGGAGCGGAGGGGAGATAAGAGCAGAGTTTATTTGTGCTCGGAGATCAGTGTCTGTGCACTCTTTGCATGAACAGACAGATAAAGCTGCAACAGTGTGTACTGGGATAATAGGGTAGGCGGCGGGGAGAGGCGGACACTGAACAACAGTGGGAAGATATGCTTAGGTTGTCCTCAATCTCTGCACAACACACTATACAATATGTGTGTGAAGTCCTCATCTATGTATACATCTGGTGTGTGAATTTCCCATTTACCAAAAGAAACTTCCAGCATTTACACAGCTTTTATATATCCAGTATATTATATATTATAATATTATTTATACATATTCATTTTTTCTCTGTATTTATTAAGTACTAATCGGTTATAACGTGCATATAGAAATAAAATCTAAATAAAAGAATCGTTTGAATAGCCTTGGATAGTTACAATACTATTAAACTATGTTTTGTAACTTCACAAACATAGTCCTAACTTTCTATTGTATTGGAAATAATATTATTATGCATGGCTGCTAAAATAGAAGAAGATAGAAGATATTGCATGACATTATCATAAAGCGCAAATTCTAAACAGCTGTGTCCAATCTTGAGCTGTGTCGATTGTGGCTTCATATTACCTGACCCCGTGCTGTTTGCACTATAACTTAATAACATTTTTACAAAGTTTACATTTGACCTTTGTCAAAAAAAAAAAAAAAACATACTGGGCTTTGGTGCGTGTATTCTGGCATTACTTGCCATGTTTAATCCACAAAAGTCCAGGAAACGTGAAAACTTCAGAAATAAACTCGTGCGATTTCTTTAATTTGAAAGATGCGTGTACTGTGTAAAAAATTCAAATATTTAATAAGGCTAAGCAAGAATATTTCCCCATTTCGGAGACATTTTTAGGCTTCAGCTTGTGATCATTTTGTATTATTTTGGTGAGCAAAAAGTTATTGTTTTCTACGTTTAAAGATTTTTTGTAAACGTAGTACGTAGTAAAACCTAGTTTACCTGTGTACACATACACATGAATACATCCCTAGTATAAATACAAAAAAAATACATACAAATGTATAAAGCACTCAAATACCAAAGCTATGGGGAAATCCTTGGCGTTCGAAAACTAGTGTTTACAGGGAATGTGTGCAGCCTACGTGACTGTACTCAACTGTAACTCTCACCGCTCATGACACAAGAGCACACCTTTCCAGCCCTGTCAATCAAGTGGCCACAAAGAAGAATGGGCTCCCATTCATAACGCAGAGAACCGGCAGAATCTCATTGCATCGGTTGTGATGTCACAACGTGGCACTGGGTTTCTCAAGAAGTGGTGGGAGGGAGGGGTGGGGTTAAGGTGCAGCGAGCAGGGCTCAAATCCCCCTTTCTCTCCTCTGCCGGCTCGTCCTCCCAGGGGAGCAGTGCAGACTGCATAAGCCTGTCTGCAAGGGCATTCCTTCTAGCGCACATCACCACTAGCTACCTGCTGCATCGCTTACAGCAGACAAGGAGATAGGAGGAGTAAAAGGAAAAATAGAAAGGAGGGAGGGAAAGCAAAAGAGGAAGTGTAACCAGGAAGACAGAGTGAGGAGGAGGAGGAGACGTGAGAAAAAGACTGTCAGAGTTATATTGTATAAAGGTAGCAGGAAAGGAAAAAGAAACCACTTGTAACAATTTACTGTGTCCCCCCTACCTCACTCCATCTCTCTCTCCACCCTCCCTCTCTCCTTCCACACCCCGTCTCCGCACCTTCCCTCCCTCCACCAGAGGTTGGAGAAAACCCATGAAGCTGTCAATCATCACACAGCAGTTTATACCTGTGGGCGACACATGAACTTGAAAATATGTCTGCCTGGCAGTATTCTCTCTCTCCCTCTCTCTCTCTCTCTCTCTCCCTCTCTCTCTCTCTCTCTCTCTCTCTCTCTCTCTCTCTCTCTCTCTCTCTCTCTCTCTCTCTCTCTCTCTCTCTCTCTCTCTCTCTCTCTCTCTCTCTCTCTCTCTCTCTATATATATCTCTCTCTCTCACACACACACACACACACACACACACACACACACACACACACACACACACACAGACAGACAGACAGACAGACAGACAAAAACAGAATCTCTTTCTCGCTGCGCTAAGCGCACAAAAGCCATCAATTATTGTAAACAAAATGGCACACTCCTCCTCTCCTTCATATTGAACAGTTTCACACTACTAGTCCAAGCTAATGTGTTCTGCTCATGGCTTCTCTGTCTCAGGGTTCCGCTCAGTTCCTAGCCCTACCCGTCCCTCTCTAGCTTTCAATACTTAACACTTAATCTCTAGATGAATAGATTGATAGTAATAGATAACACCAAACGTCACACGTAAACAACAACCAGCCCAACCGTGTGTAAACCATTAGACGAGCACCAAACCCAGAGACCAGGTCTCGGCTAAATGCCTCAACCAAACCTCAGGACCGGCCGGGACCTGCACAGTTTCAGCCCTGAGTGACAGCTCAATCACGCCAATCAGATATAAACAAACGGTGGCTGCCAGGGAACCGAAGCACTTTGGCCCAGCCCCAACAAACCTGTTGGGCCAAACAAAGAATAGACTCATTCCACAGCACTGCACGAGAACTGTCTGCCACCTATACAAGCCACATACCCACCCAGTCTTATCTGTACCAAATTCAATTTGAAACACTGGGCCAAGTTTAGAGAAAACAACCGTAGACCACCCCCGCATAAAGATGCCTTCGCACGTCCACCACACACAGACACACACCAAAAAACACACACCTACTAATGTTCCCCACCAAAAGGCAACCCCCCTCCAACTCCCCAACACACTTGCACATTTAGCTTCTTGCCCCATCCCCAGCCCCAGCCCTGTGGCCCCATCCCCCACCCATGACGGCTCTGTGCTGCCTGGCTGCCTGCCCCTGCGGCCTGAGGAGATAAATGAGCTCATGTCAGACACATACACCGACAGGACTAATGATGAATTACACATACATTAGCAAACGGCCTGGGGACACACACTGACATGTAGCCTACACACACACACACACACGCACGCACACGCACACACACACAGACACACATATCAATGCGCATGTGTGCGTAATCACGCCTACGGACACACGCGCACACACTCACACACACTCGGTGACAGGCACTTCCAGTTAAGCTGAGGAACAATGCTTAGCGGTGAGTGCAGTGTGACCCACTTCCTGTGTCAGGGGTCAGAGGTTAAATGCTCCTCATTCTCCTTAAACCTCACATCCTGTCTTTACCTGAGAGAGGAGAGAGACAAAAAGGTGAAGGACACCGAAGAGAGAAAGCAGAGCGATAAAGGTGGGAAGCAGTCACCGTGTGACAGAGAGGCTTCCACTAGTAACAGTCTCACCCCTCTGACACCATGCGGTCTTCTTCTTTGGACCGTCCCCCATGATCTTAGGCTGCCTTCTACCTTCTGTCCAGCACCTCCTCACTGGCCCGCCCCGTCTAACACCCAGCCAGGTGCTTGTGACCCGGGACCTCCCTCCCTCCCTCCCTCCATCCCTCCATCCCTCCATCCCTCGCTCCAGCCATCAGTCAGCAGTCTCCAGTCTAATCCTGCAGCATCACTCAGCCAGGGCTCAGCTCTAATCCCTGCAGGGGCCCGGCTAGAGCACGGGGGGAGGGGTGGGGGAGGGGGGGCTTGGAACCCAGAGTCTAATCCTGGTCCTCCGACCCCCGGGGGTAACCCTACACCCCCTCAAGGGCCAGCCTTGACACCCCGCGGGCCCTAGCGATGACAGAGAGACCCCCGAAAGGTGGGAGAGCAGGGATCTCGCCGGAGGGAGCTTTAAATGCACACCTCGCACCCAGAGAGAGGGATTATCCGTCAGATCTTTTGAAGAGAGAGAGAGAGACAGAGCGAGAGAGAGAGAGAGAGAGAGAGAGAGAGAGAGAGAGAGAGACATATACACGAACAATTTAGTACTATTACTCTCCCTGCCCTGGAAAAGCTCATCAGTCAGCACACGGAGACCCTCAGCTAACCGCCCCGCGGGCAGGCACGCCAGCGCCGGCCCCGGAGGGGCGGCCTGCCTCCATTAGGCCCTCTCCGTCAGCACCTGTCGACAGGACATGCTTTACCCTCAGACGGGCAGGCCGTCATGCTTCAGCCAGTGACGCAGCAACACGACGGAGGGTCCGGCGGGGCCCACTGGCGAGCCGTGCCGCCACCGGCAACTCCGACCAGGACGCAGTCCCCGGCAGTCTGATGGATCCAGCCACGGAGATGTAGCACGGCGGTGACAATCCCATCGGCGTCAGCGACAGCTAACAGGAAACATGTGTGGACAGCGCGGAAGCCATGTTCATATCCTCAGGGGCTGGTAAGAGACTATTGTAATGGTATATTACACAGCTCCATAAGCTGGAGTCGGAGCTGAAGCAGAGCACGGAGCCAACTAAAGCTCTGTACTGGGACCTTCTGGCTGGGCGTTGGCCTCTGTGTCCAGCAGGCTCTGAGGCCAGGCGGCGGTGTGTCACTGGGAAGCTAAGCAGCGGCCCACGCGCACGCCGGAACAGCTGAGAGTCACAGACAGCGGGACAGCTGAGGGGCACAGTTGTCGATAAGCCCCTAGGGGTCCGGGGCCATTTGCCTGCTGTAAAAGGAGGGAGAGCCCTAGGTGAGAAGGGGCGGGGTCCGCCAAGGCCCCCCCTGCTCACCTCTGACTGGTCAAAGGGGGGGTGACGTCACGTCCGTGGTGAAGGCTGTCACCCCATTGTGTGGTGGGACACACTTGGGTGTTTGTCTATGACCGTGTGTCATTATGTGTGTGATAATCACACACACATACACACACACACACACACACACACACACACACACACACACACACACACACACACACACACAGAGCTGACTTACCACTTCAGTGGGGCGAAAGTATTTCGGGTCTACCTTCACGTGCACCACTCCTGTCTCCTGGCAGCGACCGACCTCTTGCTCATCTTTTCCCTCCCACCTAGAGATTAACAAGAGAGAGAAAAGAGAGGGAGACAGAAAGATAGAGAGAGCGAGAGAGCGAGATGACGTTAGTAGGGAGTTGACAACTCCTTGGTTGGTTTCCTCCAACGCTGGCTTCTACTCCTCTTAAGCTCCGGGGCAGACACAACGTGTCACACGCCCCTGTCTCTCAACTCAACATGTGTGAGTGTGCAGTCAGAACCTTCCCTTACACCTCCCCGTGACAGAGGGGCTCCTCCATAGCCCGGGGGGGAGGGGTCCATGGAAGGTGAGACGGGGGAGGATACATGGGAGGTGAGACGGAGGAGGAGCGGTTGAGGAGGCAAAAGATATATAAAAGAGTGGTGGGGGGTCGTATGGGTATATCAAAGAGTCTACCATTTGTGCATGCGAAGAAAGTGTGTTTGTCGTCAGTGTGGGTGTGTGTGTGTGTGTGCACTCACACGATGGTCTTCCCCACGTGTTGGAAGGCCTTCTCCACAAACTCCCTGACACTGTGAACCTCCCCTGTGGCTATGACCAGATCCTCTGGCTCCTCCTGCTGCAGCATCATCCACATAGCCTGAGACAGAGAGAGAGACGGAGAGAGATTCATTTAAAAAGCACTTTAGTGCACACTGCTGTGGTGCCTCCTTTTCACAAAAGACTAGACTAAACAAACAACTCATTTACAAAAAACATTCTATGTCCAAACTCACAAGTAACCCCAGTCACTGGACTGGATGGAGAGAGAGACAGAGAGAGAGACAGATATATGTGGAGAGAGAGAGAGAGAGAGAGAGAGAGAGAGAGAGAGAGAGAGAGGTTAAACCACTGCAGAGATCAGACAGACAGACAGACAGCGGGCCAGACATTCAGACTCGGGGAGTTGGGCCCAACTTGTTTTGTGACAGACAGGAAGTGACCCGGTGACCCCGGAGAGGGGCGTCCGCCCGTACCTCTGCCCTGACGTCACGGCGGGGGCTCGTGGGACGCACACACACCGTGGGAAAGGAGCCCGGAGCGCTCCCAGAGGCCCGCTCTGTCCCGGCACAGGCCGACAAACACGCACACGCACAGCACACCCCTACATGACGTCCACCAAAACACACATACCTCCATACAGCCACACACCATCGCATGATAAAGTGCTGGTACAAAATAGAACGCCGGCTTTCACCATCACCAGGCCTGACTTCCTTCAGCCTCCCACAGCACAGTACAGCCACGGCTGGCCAGCCAGCAGAGCAGAGCAGAGCAGAGCCCGGCACAGCAGAGGTTTATTCTTAGCCTCTCTCCCCCAGTGAAAGCTGATAGTCCTGGGTCCTGGGCTGAGCTGCTCTATATTAAACAGGCAGCGAGAGAAATGTCTCCCGAGGATTAAATAATATTTATGGTGAGCGAGAGCCAAGGGGTCAGACCGCTTGACCCCTAACATGTCGATGCTGATTAGAACGGTCTGGCTAGGGGACAAACGCGCTAGCCCACATATAGACCCCCCCCCCCCACACACACACACACACACACACACACACACACACACACACACACCCACCCACCCATGCACACACACTTCTAGACTCCAAAGTAGGACTGTGAGGTCGTCTGCTGTTGGGCTGGACTCTTACCAAGCCCTTTCCCTGCGAGGTGAGCTTAACACTCCTGTGTCTCCCTGCAGCTCTCTAAAGAGCACATCAGCACGTTTTATGTGCTGCCTCTGGAAGGCTGCGAGACAGAGAGCGCAGTGTGTGTGTGTGTGTGTGTGTACAGCAGAACGCTTTACACGGTGCAGTCAGACAGAACGGACGCTGGCGGTCTCGCTCCACACACTTTATCTGTTGTCCCCCTGCTGCAGTAATCAGATGTATGTAAATCACTTCCAGAACGAGATAGCAGACCTCCACACACTCACAGTCTCACACACACACACACACACACACACACACACACACACACACACACACACACACACACACACACACGGGTTACACACAGACATAGACACACGCTGTGTATCTGTTGATCTCGCTGTTCGAGTATCGTTGTTTGTCAACAAACAAGCAAACATGGCAACAATGTGAAGGGTCTTTGGGTTTTTGAAAAGCGCTATTTCAACAAAAGGTATCATAGTCATTCTGACTGATACACACACAACTTTACACAATTTTATCTCAAACTGCTTTAAAGGGTTCAGTTAGAGTGACAGATAACCAAACACACGCACACAAACACACAGACACACAGACACACAGACACACACAAACACACACATACGCCCACACCCGTGATGGAATGCCCCGCTCTCATGCGGGCTCCCCCGGGGAGCGGAGTCCGTCCTGTCTGGGGCCGTGCCGATGGCTCCCCGGGCTGACCCCTGACCTCTAATGGACAAACCAGATTTTCACACTCACCACCCGCCAATGGGGACACGTCGGGTTTGATTGACAGGGCGGTTAACCACACAGATCCCGTCTGCATGCGCTCCAGGCCCCAAAAGACGATTCCAACTGGACGCCACTTCTAAGACTCGAACGAGAGCTGCGCTTGAATTCAGCCAAGAGGCCGCAGGAGCCAAACTCCCCACCTCTCCCCTCCGTGGCTAATTATCTCTCGAGAACGAAGGGAAACATCTAAATAATGTAATGTAGGCTGTAATATTAGTTTGATCCGTTGAGCGACGGTCGATTCCACAGCCGTCCCCCTGGGGGGGGGGGGGGGGGCACTGATGAATGTGGAGCCCACTGGAACCGGACCGCGGCGTTGACGGAAGCTGGGAGCGGAGCCGGGCTTCTCCCAAAGCCAGAGCAAATGTTTACGGCGGGAGCTGAGTGATGCTGCCTCCGCTGGCTCCCCACCCCGGGGGTCCTAATAGGCCAGACGAGCGTGCGGGGAGCCATTGTAAATTGTCAACGGAGTTGTGTACCTACGTCTGTGTTCTGATCCCGGTTCCAATCCATCTCCTGGTTTTCCCCCCCTCCTCCTCCCCTCCCTGCCTGCCTGCCTGCCTGCCTCCCCCCACGATGCCGTGCTCCATTAGCTGCCTGATAAACAGCCCTGGCGCTTCAGACCTTCACGCTGGGACTGCTCTTTCCTGTTCACATGACCAGAGCCTGACCTCGTCCCGTGCACCCCCCAACCTCACCTCCACTTCTGGGTAAAACCCCCTGCCCTCCACCCCCCAGCACCCTGAGTCTGCCTGGGTCAGTAAGCCCCTCTGGCCTCGCCGCAACCCTCCGTGACCTCGGCTTTCCCTGCAAACTAGGACGTCCAATCCATTCGCCTGAAAACAACCCCTTGCTAAGCTTAAAACCCTTACTACAGTACAAACACACACGCACTCATTGAACCTCCTCCCATGGCTCCTTCCAGCCTGCCATCCCGGCCCTGTCCCAGGCCTGTGGAGCCCCTGCCGCCTCCTGTCTCCAGCTCTGTCTCGGGTTCCCCCACAACAGCTGACATGTGGAACGGCTCCCAGTAAACACTTAATGGGGCACCTATTACATCCCCACAAAGCCATCAGGCCCAATCAGAGCCCGCTAACACCATTAACCTTTGGGGCTTTGTGACACACACACACACACACACACACACACACACACACACACACACACACACACACACACACACACACACACACACACACACACACACACACACACACACACACACACACACACACACACACACACACACACACACACACACACACACACACACACACACGCCCTATTTAACTTGCACCTGAACACACTGAATCTGAAGTAGTCAGAAAACACAACTTAGAAATAGAAGTGGACAAATGAAAGTAACTACCATTGGCTCTATTTGAGGATTCTGGCTCCACTAGCATCTCACGCTAGCAGTATAGTCCAGAGAACACACACTGACGCCCCTCTTTACAACCCAATATGGGCCTGCCAGAACGAAAAGAGTATGAGGTCACTTTCACAGTGGACGCTAAGTGCCCGTAGTAGGAGCTAAAAATGAAACCTAATCTCAACCATAACTAGAACCAAACTACTAAACCTAATAAATGATCAAGATCCAATCCAACAACAGACGACTCATGAATCAATATCTATAGCCAGGGCACTGGACTCTGACGATGAAGCATCTCAAATTGGTGCAGAATGGTAGTAGATGGCGCTGCAGTCTGCCAGCCCCACCTCGTACCACTGATAGGGAGATTAATGACTCACACTTTAGGGTTGATATGACTTATGAACACACACACACACACACACACACACACACACACACACACACACACACAGACACACAGACACACAGACACACACACACACACACACACACACACGCACGCAGGGCAGCTCAGACGTCACGGCCTAGCTGAAGGCTGTTCTCTATCATGGACGTCATACGCCGGCGTTATCTGTCCCGACCCCTCGGACTCACATCCATCACGGACGGCCCTGCTTCCTGGATACGGCCCGCAATCACCCTCAGCCATCTTGTACCCAGATTAGGCAAATGGTATTGAAATGACGGCTCCCAAACCGGCCTGGGCCCCAGCACTGAAACATGACCCTAGACTGATAACCCTTCTCCCACTATTGTAGAAAGAAAAGAGCTGATGTTTATAATCACCCATATTTAACTCTTTGTCCTAACTTAAGGAAACGTTATTTAGACATGACAACGTGTTAGGAGTATGTAGGGTGTGTCTACCCGCTGACACCTCACATCAGCCTGATGTCTCCTCCTGTAGTTCTGAACCACACTCAGGCTGGCCACGCCGTGCCTCATGTTCCCCACAGAGGAGCTCCTCTCTGCTCCGGTACAAAGCCTGCAGCTGTGTTTCCAAACACGTCTCCTTCCACAGGGCAGTGAGCTGAGACAATTGACGCGTGAAAGTGGATCGTCTGCTTCTCGGACTGGGCCGCTGTGAGTCATGACAGACGTTCCGCTCTGTCAATCACCTGTCTCCGGGGACACTCCGGTTCAGTGCGGGCCAGCCGGGCCGGGCTGGAGGAGAAGGGATCACAGACGGGTTGGAGAGTCACCTGGTCTGGACCGGCACCTCAGCTTGACGGCCCCCGCGCTCACAGGGAGCCGGCCGACAGGTGAGCACGTTTGGAGGGGAGATCGTGTTACCGGTGGACACAAGAGCACCATGATAGTCTTTGTGTGTGTGTGTGTGTGTGTGTGTGTGTGTGTGTGTGTGTGTGTGATACAGCATTCCATAACAGCGGAGGATTATCCCCAACAGAGGATTACGTCTGACAGTTTCCTCCGCCACCTGCCGCTCAAAAGACTCCTTTGTTCTTTGTTTGCCGAGACGCTTCACCAGATTAGCCAACAGAAACACACACACACACACACACACACACACACACACACACACACACACACACACACACACACACACACACACACACACACACACACACACACACACACACACACACACACACACACACACACACACACACACACACACACACACACACACACACACACCTGCCCCGAAGGAAGTCTGTCAACACCTGCTACGTGAGTCCTCCTAACTTCTCTCAGCAGCCAGACAGCACAGTGTTGTGACAGAGCAGAGAACAGAAACCTAGAGCACCTATCACAGATGCTTATCCACCATCAGTGAGACACTGACACCATCCAAATGGTCTGCCAACATCCCAGGGTCCATTCCCATGGTAAACACACACGACGTCACGACATAGCACATGACCTAGTGTTAACGCTTTAGAGGAAAATAAAACATCAATCTTATAGTAGTCATGTTGGATAAACTGCACGGTGTCTTCCTGAGCACTGACTCAAAGTGTGTCTGACAGGCCAGCATAGCACAGCAGCGTCTTGTAACTTATGTCTGACC
Source organism: Galaxias olidus (assembly GCA_026901105.3). NCBI lineage: Eukaryota > Metazoa > Chordata > Actinopteri > Galaxiiformes > Galaxiidae > Galaxias > Galaxias olidus. The sequence continues at coordinate 32,100 of JAPMUY010006139.1, read as the reverse complement.
AAACCACAACTTCAATCGTACTAGTGCTGCTTCAAGTCCTTTAGAAAAACAAAAAAGCTGAACTTAGTCAGGCCTAATAGCCGCAGGTCTTTTTTCGTTGCTGAAAAGTCCAGTCGCTAACTGGTTCTTCAAGACTTGGGTCTTTGTTTATTTGAAATGGCTGGGTCTAGTTATGGGTGTACGGGATCCAGCGAGGGCGGGTTTTTGTTCAGTTCTTCATTTGTAGGATCAGCAAAGACCTCTAAGATGGTCCCTTTAGTCTCTCAGCATGTCAGGGAGGCGGGAGGGATGGAGGGGGCTGGTCTGGCAAAGCCGGACCATTTCACACTGACCGCACACACAAACACACACACATTAAAAGTCAGGCGAGTACAGACAGACACACACAGTTAACTTTCCCAGGCTCCACCTCGGGGAGCACACATCATCCAAATGGCTGCTATGGAGCTGTGATTTTTAGCAGGACAACCTTCTTTTTTTTTTTTTACCAAGACCCCTATTTTTAGAGAAACTATTCCTACACTCTCTGCCTCTGCTCGGCTCTCGACCGTTGTGTTTTGACCAAAAAAAGTCGGAGAAGTCGGAGCATTTTTCTCCGTCTGACGCAGACTGTCTGGACGACAGGGGAAGAGAGACAGGGGTATATTTACCCGCTGAGCTCACCCCGGACCCGCGCACACACACACACACACACACACACACACACACACACACACACACACACACACACACACAGGTTTCACACTGCGCCCACGTGGGGAGGGTGACGCACAGATGGCCGCGCCCTCCGTGCGGCCCGCTCTACGGTCGGGGAGACGGAACACTGTGTGACCTGTGTTCTGCTGCAGAGACCCGGCCCAGGTTACTGGTTGGTGGCGGCAGGAGGACGGAGGGCAGGCGGAGGTGGCCGTTAGCGAGGCACTGGAGAAATGGAGTCACTGGTGCGGCATTCAGCCTCCCTCTCACACACGCAGACACACACCCACACAAGCGTTACCATGCAACAAACGGAATGCTTTCCCGAAATAACTCTTAAATATGCATTCCATTAAATATGCATTCCATTAAATATGCATTCCATTAAATAGTACCCAGCTAAGCCCCTTGAGTAGGTCGTTTGGGGGGGGGGGGGGGGGGGGGGCACGCACACACACACACACACACACACACACACACACACACACACACACACACACACACACGTGCCCGCAACCGAAAATGCACTTGCAAACAAACACACACGCTTGAACTTCACTGCGACCCGGCTGTGTGAATCGTTGTCTTTCAGTAAACAAGTTTTCCATGTTTTCACAAGAGGAAAGGAAAGGGGTCCTATAAAGACTGTCATTCACCATTTAAAACCAAAACACACAGACACACACAAACACACACACACAGTATCTAGCTCCTGGTCTGTGCATTGTGGACAGAGCTGCTGTTTTTAGGGGCTGGAGATAGCGTCATTTTTACACCGTGAGAACATGAGAAACACATTTCTCAAAGGAGCTCTCTCATTTGCGGTGGGTGTGTTGCCATTTTTGGGAGAACAGAAACACACATACAGCTACGCACACATTCACACACACACTGACACACGCAAATACAGGCATAGGGACACACACGTGTGCGAACAGCTAAATAGCAGGGAATTGACTTTCATTGCCAAACAGGCTAATCCTTCATAGCAGAGTTATGTATAGGTAGTGAATACCCTAGGGGCCTAAAGAGGACGGTAAGCTGTTTAAAATAAGACATTCAGAACTATATTTATTACACCACACACAAATATAGATATATCTACATAAATGCACGCACGCACACACGCACGCACGCACGCACGCACACACACACACACACACACACACACACACACACACACACACACAGTCTTTGAGGCAGAGAGGGTAGTACAGAGTAGTCATGGCTGATGGTTTTGGGGGGGGCATAGTTGACTGATTGAAGCTCGGCCAACGACTTCTCCAATTATTGTCCCTTCTTTGAGGGGAGAGGAAGAAAAACAAACAGATTCGGGGGAAGGAGTGAGGCGTGAATGCTGCTTCTCAACTTAACTGACCCAGACACTGTTTATGTTCTCATATTTTCAGATATTTCATACTTCCTCTGGACAGCACTATCCTAACACATACTTCCTACTAGAGGGAAGCACTGATCTAAAAGATGAATGTGAGGGTGAGGGTGTGTGTGTGTGTGTGTGTGTGTGTGTGTGTGTGTGTGTGTGTGTGTGTGTGTGCGTGTGTGATGACTGGAGACATCATCTCTCAGATCGGATAGGCTGAGCTAAGGTGAGTGGTAAAGATAATGCATTTCGATCAATCTATCAAATCTTTTTCAATTAAAGAGTTTTGCCTAGCATATTCAAAGTTGGCAAATGTAACCGTTTTACTAAAAGATAAACAAAAATATTACAACAAATGTCCATGCGCTGATATATTAAAGGAATTGATGGACAACGTAGTGAAGGCAAAAGAGAGAGCGAGAATGAGCGATAGGTTGGCGGAAGAGAATGCTCCCCCCTTTTTTTCCCCGAGCCCAGGCTAAAGTGAGAAAGCAGAAGTAGGGGAGAGAGTAGGGGGCGGGCTAGGCTCTGGGTGCGTCTGTCACTCAAACCCATCCCCGTCTCTGATTGCATTTCCAGGCCTCCTCGGGCAGTTCAGCTCGACCTTTGACCGGAGGAAGACGCGACCCCCTCGACCCCTAGGCAAACAGCCGTGCCAACCCTGCTAGAAGGGGACTGGGTTTACGCCGTAACGTACCCTGTCAGCGCGGCCCGCTCGTAAACGCTGTCCCTGCAGCCGGACTGTCACTCGGGGTAACCGCTCTCTGCTTCTCTCCTCATGCACCCATCCCCCTCCCCCCGGCTCCCCCCGGCTCCCCTGGCTCCTGTTGCCCCTGGTCTGGCTCCGCTAGCGTCTGGGCTCCCCTCAGTCTCCCGGCCCGGGTCGGGGGAGCTCATGGGAGATGCTATCAGCCTGTTTACCCTTCCACTGCTCCCCAGCGACCACTACGCTACCTACAAATTGGGCAATCATAGTGCAGGGGTGTGCGTGTGTGTGAGACAGAGTGTGTGAGAGTGTGTGTGTGTGTGTGTGTTAAAGTACTTGCCACGGAGTTGAGCACAGCGGGCAGCTAAACCGAATGCCAAAGCAGCTCAATTTAGGCTTTAATGAATTTGGACCTTCTCTGCCCTCTGCTCTCTTTTCCTCCTCTCTATCCCCCCTTTCCTCCTCTTTCTCCGCTTGCAGGTGGAAGAGGGACTCTTTATCCCCTGGTAAAGTGGGGTGCAGACAGAGGCCCAGCCCTATAAACTTTAACAGTATTTTGTCACATATTTAAGAAAGCTGTTACTGTATTTATGGAGGTAAAGGGGCCCCGGCCCCCACCACTACTGCCGTGGAAACCAGAGACATCTTGGATTGATTAGTGGACCTGAGAGGGAGCGGGGGCCCCCGATCAGCTGACACTGAAACTCTGACACGGACAGGGGGTCGAGAACTCTAAACACTGAACAATCACCGAGTGTATACGGGAGGTGTGTGTGTGTGTGTGTGTGTGTGTGTGTGTGTGTGTGTGTGTACGTGTGTGTGCGCGCGCGCATGTGTTTGAGTGACATGCCTCAGGTAGGATTGATATATTTTCCTAAGGTGGGCTGTCAGAGCCAAACTCACTAGGTTTTATTTATGGAGCTTTTGGGACAAAGGTAGGTGTGTTTTTCTCGGTGCGAGCCCGTCCCTTTTCTCACACTGATAAATTACACATCAAAACAAGTGCTCCTCGGGGATTGCTGGGAAAGTGTCCAGTCATCATTTTCGACAAACAACAAAATGTTTGAAAAACTAATAAAGAACGACTCCCCTATCGTCCCGCTGGAGTGGTCCATTAGCGTTATCTGAGCGACCCAGCAGGGGCAACACACACACACACACACACACACACACACACACACACGCACACACACACACACCAAACTTCCTGAAACACACCATTTCCTGTTAACATGTATTTTCAATCAGCTATCTCCCTTCACCTGCTGCAGATTCCATCCTCTCTCCCCATCATGTCGATAACACCTCTATCTAATAAAGATAGTAGCAGAGGCTGGGAGAGGCCAAAGAGAGGACAATTTGAGAGACAGAGAGAGAGAGAGAGAGAGGCGTAGGCTGAGAGGGGAGGCAGGCTGGTACACTATTGAGGGGGTGTGTAAAGGTACAGGGGCAGCGATAGAGAAGATCAACATAAAAAGGAGCCAATGCTACGTGATGCATATGAATAACCACATGCAGCCAGACTCTCCATACAGCAGGTGAGGGTGTGTGTGCGCTACAAAGTGTAACCAATGGCCCATCCAACATTATAACAGCCAAACGACTGTTGTTGCGAGCATCACACACACACACACACACACACACACACACACACACACACACACACACACACACACACACACACACACACACACACACACACACACACACACTAGCTAGCTAGAGAACTAACTATGTTGTTTAAGATGAATAACATGATCAGATTGCCATTATATCATCTATGTTAATAGGCAGCCTATAGGATCAGAACCTGAGGAGGGGACTGGAGGAGAGATCTACGGGGGTGGACCGATGACACAAATGAAACAACTTCTGACTTCCCTAACGATACCCAACCGAACCACAGGGACAATCGCCCCACAGACACACACGCCGACAGCGCAAAAATCCTGTCTATTTTCCTCTCTTTCTTACTTCATCGGTTGGTGTTGTGTGTGAGATGAGAGAGAGGAGCAGAGTAAACAATGCAGGGATTAAATATGTGTGTGTGTGTGTGTGTGTGTGTGTGTGTGTGTGAGGCACAATGGCTCCACATGTCAAGGCAGCGGAGGAAACAGGTGCCTGGCCCCTGGCGGTGGGGGTATGCTGGGCCGGCTTGGTCTCTGTTTGATTTGGAACCTTTCATCGGGCCGCCCGGGGCACAGGGGGATCTTCCACAGTACACAGGAACCCCAGGGGAAAAAAACAGGACAGCGCCGGTGAAGGGTTAGTCTGGTGAACACCAGGTAAGCCTCCGGCGCATTGTAAATTATTCATATGGACCGTAACGTACAGTAGGTTGGGGAAACATATGCTGTGCTCTACTTTCAAAATTAAATATACATATTCAACAAACATAACATAACAAACAAACTAATTGTCTCGGTCAACGTCACTGAGCCAGGTAAAGGATTCAGTCATCAAAATGTGTATACTCTGCAAACCAAAGGACTTTTAACTCCATAAAACCCTCCTGTGTGTTCCAAATCAGTAAGCCTCCCACCTTCCCCTCTCTTTCTCTCTCTCTGCCTCCCCCAGCTTCCTTCCCATATCAATCCCTCACTCCCTCGCTCATTCCTTCCCTCCTTCAGTCATGATTTAGCCGGCACGATAACCGACCGTCCCCCTTTCCCTCTGTGCCACTGCAGCTCTTCCTGTGATGGTGCCAGAGTCGGAGGAAGGAGTCTTCATCTGGGAACACCCCTCCACCTCCTCCTCTTCCTCCTCCTCCCCCTTAATGGTCGCAACGGAAGACTGAGGAGGACGGTTGAGGGGCCGGGATTGCCGTGCTGACCAACCGAGAGCACGGAACAGGAAGAGCGCGTTCCGATCTCCTCGGTAGGAATGTTTTGTCTTTTCTTTTCCAGTTCCGGATGTCGGAGGATATATGACAATCCAATGCGCCGATCAGCAGCATGTCTGATATGTTTGACGGGCAATAATAATAATATTTGGTTTGGTAACTGGAGTTGTCTTATCTGTCTATCTACAGACACACTTATTGAGGAAATCCACTCAGCAGAATCATATTTTGAATCATGCTTCTGATGGGACGCATGTACGTAGCCATGTACTTCTTTTCCTTCTTGGCTGTAGGAAGCTGCATACACATTCAATAGAATCACTTCATGCACACAACCATCCTTGCAAACATGTACAACGTGCAAACGCACACTGAGACAACCACGGTGTCCCTACTGCTTACAGAAACACAGTCAACAGGTGTTAGAGCAGCATGGCCTAAGGCTCCTGGACACTAGATACCGTGTGGTGACTGACGTATGCACCAACACACACACACACACACACACACACACACACACACACACACACACACACACACACACACACACACACACACACACACACACACACACACACACACACACACACACACCTTCCCTTTTGCTCTTCTAAACACATGCGTAAGCGCACACGCATAACTGCCTAAAAATACACTCCGAAAAACAAACAGACAATACAAAAGTAGTTATCAGATATATAGAGTGACAGTTGGCAAGGCGCACCACAGGTACATGGCAGTGTGTTGGTATTCCCCCGGGCGACCTCACTGAGACTTGTCATTGTCAGCCCAGCTTCAGCTTTCAGACAAGCTTCTGATCTGACGAGATAACCGCTGGGGAAGGGAGGGAGAGCATGCCACGACTGACAGCTCCCGATAAGAGAAGAAACAACATCGAGTTTGGATGGTTCCATATTTAGCATTCGGTTAAAAACGTAACCTCGGGCAGAAGGGGAATGGCACGTACGCCCGCTGGTAACACACATGTGTGCACTCACGGACCGTCCAAACGCAGGCCGCCGTGTTGTTTCTGTGGTAAGTGTGAACAGACATTTGGTAGTGATTTGGCCGTGCTAATGCCTGCATTATGCTGATGGCCGTAATCAGGGTTCAACCGCGAGGCCATTCTCAAGATGCCGACCGAGGGGAACACGGCCGTGAACATCGAGTCTGAGGGACGGACAGGGAACCAAACACAGGAGTCAAGCTGGAGAGGACACAATGTAAGCGCGAGCACACACACACACACACACACACACACACACACACACACACACAAACAAACACAAAGAGAGAGAGCGAGAGAGGACGGTGAACAGGGGCAGGATCTGGATCTGGTTCGGTTTAACCTTGAGCGGACCTTGAGGGTGGGTGGTAGAGTCCAGGCCGGGCTTTTACATACCCCAGTTAAAACCTCGTTAAAAGCCAATTAGGCAGAATAATAATCCACGCCAAACGAAACACAACCTCCAGAT
>JAPMUY010006139.1:7500-17500 GCA_026901105.3 Galaxias olidus | reverse complement strand
GTAACTCAATGCACGCGGGCAGGAGCCAGGATTTCACGGTTAGGATAGGCCCAGCATATGAAACAATAGCAGCTGACACACACACACACACACACACACACACACACACACACACACACACACACACACACACACACACACACACACACACACACACACACACACACACACACACACACACACACACACACACACACACACACACACACACACACACACTTTTTCTCCCTAAAAGCCATCGATAGTTATATTGGGGAGAGCGACCTATCCATTGGACACACTTCATGCGCGTGTCATGTGTGTGAGGCGTGTAACCTCGCCTGTCTGCTGGGGCGGGGAGGGCGAGACCCGGCAAACCCCCTGTTCACCCCTCAGTGCCACGGTCCAGTCAGGGCTTAACCACAGCCAACACTCAGGTCTGCTAAGATAGGGGACTCAAACCACAGAGCTCCTGGATACTGAGACCGTGATAAGGAGCAGTGTGTTTGTGTGTGTGTGTGTGTGTGTGTGTGTGGAATGACACCGTGCTTCAGATGCCCTGTCATCAGCCCTGTAGCATGTACCAGGGTTTGAGAGCAGACAATGAAGTGCTGATAGAGAAAAAGAGAGCGAGAGGGAGGGAGACACAGTGTTTGAAGCCCGTCCCAATCTACTGGTGGGCTTTCAGCACCCTGGAAACTGCTCGAGGGTGCAATGCTAAACACACACACACACCTAGGCTTGTTTGTATGATAGAGGCTGACTACTGGATAACGCATCTCTTCCCAAGTGAGAGTGTGGATAAATTAGATACACATGTAGGTGTGCACACAACCGTACAATACACACTCGCACACACACACCGTACTCATCCTACCTGTCATCACTCTGCCAGTACAGACAGCCGGCTGTTCTAAAAGCTCCGGGCCTTTCAAAGACTCGACTGTACTTAACTTCCATTCACACTCTCGCTCTCTCACCAGTGCACGCGCAAATGCACGCACGCACGCACGCACGCACGCACGCACGCACGCACGCACGCACGCACGCACGCACAGACAGAGGGTTTGTGTAGTATACAGTACAAGTGAGCTCTTATGTCTTACCTGTGGGTTGTCAGACAGATGAGGAGACGGGAGCAGGAGACGGGAGAAAAAAACGAGACAAAACAAACTATTAGTATGGAGCTGGAGAAAATCATAAAAGCCCTGAAAATCACAACATTTACGACTGTCTTGGTCCATTTCGATTTTCTAAACGACCCATTAATGGCAGCAGGCAACACACACACACACACCCACACACACACACACAGCATCTTTAATTGGTGTTGGAGGAGAATGAGGCCGGCTGGTTCTGCCTCATTGGGTATGATGAATTGTCGACCATGTTTTCCCATGACTCTCAGAGAAGCAGACGGACCTCACCTCACCTCGGCAGTCTGGGAGTGGACACTGACAACCCTTCTCACCACAGCCCTGACCAACATGGTCCACCATCCTTCTCCTCCTCCTCCTCCTCCTGACCTGTCCTCTATGACCTCCGTGGGCTCCGCGGTTCGGCCCCGGCCCTAATGCTGAGTTATGGCTGGGGAGGGAGGACCTGGTCCCCATGCCAGCAGTTCTGCTGGAGCCTGAACGGCTAGGTAATTACAAATACAGCCGATCACTCTGGCTTTAATGGAGATGGATGGGGGTCAGGGGGACGGCAGGACTAACATGGCGGTTATAGCGGCTAATTCTAGCAGCTAGCCGGTTAGCCTAGCTAAACGGGCTCTTAGCGTACGACAGGTGAACAGCACAACAAAAACTAAACAGAGTGTGGCACAGAACAGAAAATGGGTCTCTTCACACTGTGAAGCAAAACTTCTGTAATGACAGTCAAAACAGACAGAAAACGATTCCCGGTGAGCAATATGGAATACTAAAGCTAAGGTTTGTTTCTATAATCTATGCCAAATCTGCCCTAATCTCTTTATAACTCGCTCTAATCCGCAGTCAATTTAACAGAGGGGCCGATTCTGGCGGTCTCTCGTTCTGAGGTAAATATACAACCTGGGTCGGCCTGGGAGTTCTAATACCTGATGATCCGTCTAAATACACTAGCCTGGACCCTCCGTGTGGCTCACTGGACTGATGAGAGTGTGTGTGTGTGTGTGTGTGTTACTTAGCTAAGCCCCCACCATGGCCTGCCCAGCAGGAAAGGAGGAATTCATTGGGGTCAGATGGATTGGGTTACCCCTAAAACAAACGCCTCTCTCCACAAAGCTCATCCCAGAACAGAGCTCTCCTCAGTGGGTTCCTTCTTCCAGCAAACACACTCATGTTCAGCATTTTCCAGCAGTACAATTTCCTGTTAATGTATGAGCAGCATAGAGAATCCAAATTAGCCATAGCCTTTTCAGCCGCACGTATGCTAACGTACCACAAACGCTACTCGCAAACGACCAATGTGACAGTGAATGCATTACTGACCAGACACATGCATAGACACGCGAGCGAACGTCACACACACACACACACACACACACACACACACACACACACACACACACACACACACACACACACACACACACACACACACACACACACACACACACACACACACACACACACACACACACACACACACACACACTACGAACCAGATCTGAACCCTGCTCCATGTCTGTTTAAACTAAACGTTCCAAGTTAACGCGGACAAATATCCGCCGAGCTGTGCAGAGGTTTCCTCATATCCTGCCCAGGCCCACACACAGACAACTACAGACACCCAGACTTCTAATAAGACCGCACACACACACACACACACACACACACACACACACACACACACACACAGACACCGTTAAAGATGATACACCGATCTACTGTAACAGCACTTGCATATCATGAAATTACTGTTTAAAGCGTTCACATGGGCAGAAAAATAACCCTCATGCAACAATGCCCTTTGTTTAGCGGCAGTTTTCCAGAACACGTAAAACACATTTCATACTCAGGAGCGGTTTCACAACATGAATATTATGAATATCTAACCAGAAGCTTTCCAAGTCCAGTCCAAAACGCTGGCAGGACCAAAACAAAATGTTGCCATGGGCTGCATAACTGTTTGGCACAGTTTGTCCGCAGCATTTTTCAGAGATGTCTCCAGAATAACTCAGGCCTGACCGTGAGGCTAGCGCTGCGTGGCCAGTGTGTTTCTGCTACAGTGCTGCACTGTGTTACAGCACGCGGACGCCTGCCAGGCATCACCTTCCATTTGTTATCAGGCAGCCTGTGAACCAGACGGACGAGGGAAAAAAGTGAGAGAGGTGAAGTGAGAGACAGAGATGGAGAGAGAGAGATGAAATAGACAGAGGGTAGAGCGCGAGGGAGAGTTAGAGAGAGGGTTAGAGAGAGAGAGAGAGAGAGAGAGAGAGAGAGAGAGAGAGAGGCTACTTTACCTGACATCTTTGTTGTTTAAACGGGACAACACTGCTCAGTGACAGGCTGCCACACTTTCACACACGCACGCACACTTTCACACACACACACGCACGCACGCACGCACGCGCACACACGCACACACACGCACACACACGCTCAAAGCCCAGACTTTCCCTGCAATCAATAATTTAACGGTGCTCTAATATTAAAACTAGTCAACAAAAAGTTGAAGTAGCAGAATCCCATTGTGTTGAAAACCTTTTAAATACATCCAATCTAAATTATGTATGTCTATATTTTACCATTCATTCGACTCAAGCCAGAGAAGATGTCCCATACCAGGTTCCCTTTCCAGCCTCACAAACCCAGCCCACCAACTTTTAGGAAGTGCCAAGGGCCGGAGCTCAAGGCCAGGGATGAAAAAGTGGATGGATGATGTGTGTGTGTGTGTGTGTGTGTGTGTGTGGGGGGGGGGAGGGTGGGGGGGGGCGGTAATGATGAATAATTTATGTACAGGGTCTGATTGATGTGGCGTGTTGGGTTTCCAGCCGGGCAGAGTGGAGGGTTCACCCTTGTGTCTGTTTGCTCACAACCCAACAAGATTCCATACTAACACACGCGCAAGTACAGACACACACACACACACACACACACACACACACACACACACACACACACACACACACACACACACACACACACACACACACACACACACACACACACACACACACACACACACACACACACACACACACACACACACACGGCCTGGACTTCCTCTGCTGCTAACCAGGAGCACACAGGGTCCTCTGTGCTAGATGGCTGGTCTGGGAGCAGGGTGGAGGGACCACTGGTTTCCACACCTGCATTTTTGGCGGTAATTAGGGGCGCGGATGCTATTTTGGGGGCAACACACACGCGAGGACACAGAGTGCCTCAGACTGAGAAAAGCATACACCCAGCCTCTGTTTGCTGTGCAGGGGTTGTGTTCTAACAGCGTGGAGAGTGTGAGCGCCACTGGAAAGGTCTTCAGTGTAATATCCACGGGACTGGACTGGACTGGACACAAACACACGCGCTGGACTGGACTGGACTGGACTGGACTGGACTGGACTGGACAGGACTGGACAGACACTCCCAGGCTAGTAGCGGATTGGTTTTCAGTGAACTGTCCCTTTAGAGGCGTTTGCCATTAGTCTCAGGAGAGGTAGACACATGGAGCTGTATGTTCATCTGACCGAGTGGGAGAGTGAGACTGACAGAACGGGACGACTCACCACCCATTAGTGGTTTTAAAGGTTACACTGTCTCAAAATAAGACCCAAGCAAACCTAAAAAAACATCAATGTACTGTACACAGATACAAATACACTCTCTCTCTTTCCCTTCTTTCTAATTCCCTTTCCCTCTCTCTCAGACGCACACACACACACACAGTCGTTATGTCTCATTAGTGTGTGAGCGGTGCTTTCATGTCGCTGGTGAACATGGCCACAGTCTCTCTCCCCCGCCCCGCAGACGTAAACAAACACTTCCAGCGGGCCGCCCCCCCGGAGCCGTAAACACACACGCAGAGCCAGGGAGTCCCCTCCGCCAACGCCCACCACTTCTACTCATCTCTCCCTCCGCACTCGCTCCTCCTCTCTGTCGGATGGAGAGAGAGAGAGAGAGAGAGAGAAGAAAAGAACGCACGGGGAGAAGGAGGTGGGGGGTGGGGTGATGGAGTGAGAGGGATGGACAGACAGAGGCCAGTGCCCGGGGTGCAGAGGGACTGTAATGATACACTGAGAGGACTCGTTTAGGAGGGCCTCGCTTATTATAGCAACTGTCTCAAGACAAATGTGCAATCCTTCACTTAAAATGACGTGTGTGTATAACTGCGGAGCCTGTGCATGTGTCTGTTTGTGGGTGGGTGTAAGTGTGTGTGTGTGTGTGTGTGTGTGTGTGTGTGTGTGTGTGTTTGTGTGTGTGTGTACGTGCGCTGGGATGCTGACAAAGGGATTAAGGGGTGAAGGGGAGACAGGCAGGAAAAGGGGGGACAAAAGAAAGGGAACAGAGGCAGAGGAAAAGAAAACAGAGAGTTGTCGCCGCGAACCCCGGCCCCGCTTTTGAAGAGACCCGGGGTCGGGGAGAGGTGAGAAGCAAGGTCGCCGCGGGGTCAAATAAGGTGCAAACGAGTAACTCCGGGGCAGGTTTAGAATGAAAACAAACTGCCGCTATCACTCCGGGGTCAGACACGGGACCCTCCCAGAGCCACGAGGTTACACACACACTAACACACACACACCTCAGGCTCATATTGCCACTTAATTAAAAACTAGATCCCTGAGAAAGTCCGACCTCTCTCTCTCTCTCTCTCTCTCTCTCTCTCTCTCTCTCTCTCTCTCTCTCTCTCTCTCTCTCTCTCTCTCTCTCTCTCTCTCTCTCTCTCTCTCTCTCTCTCTCTCTCTCTCTCTCTCTCTCTCTCTCTCTCTCTCTCTCTCTCTCTCTCTCTCTCTCTCTCTCTCTCTCTCTCTCTCTCTCTCTCTCTCTCTCTCTCTCTCTCTCTCTCTCTCTCTCTCTCTCTCTCTCTTTTCATAAGGCTGGAGGTGAGCAGCGCTGTAGGGCCCAGTCAAAGCCTCATTGTGCTGCAGTGTGGCCCACTCAATGGCCCGTCAGTTCTCCCCTCGTCCGTCAGGCCCACACCTCGGCACAGCGCTTCCTCACCAATTATACACAGGACTCTATTAAGGTGTGGAGCGAGACCGAATGCGTGTGCGCGCGTGTGTGTGTGTGTGTGTACGTGTATGTGAGTGTGTGTGTGTCCTGTTCAGCCATACGAGTGTGCGCACCCGAGAAGGCGATTCCAATAAATGTCAATGCTATGATTGTGAACATTTCATATACAACATAAAGCTCTTTAATATGGTTCAGTTTAAGATTTGAGCGTGTGTGTGTGTGTGTGTGTGTGTGTGTGTGTGTGTGTGTGCATGTCACGTGTGGGAGTGTTCGAGGCCATGAGCCTGGTTTAATATCGCGAGCCAGTGTGAGTCGGCCCTACGGTGAGTAATGCAAAACAGACGAGCACGAGGAAATCATTTAGTGTCTCCAACGAGGGAAGACGGGCTCGCGGTGCGGTGACCCCACCAATGTTTCCATTACATTAAAGGCATCACGGCCATCTGAAGTGGACCGCTCCACGTATACTGTGCCGGCTCCCCGCAGGCACCAAGGCCTGGAAAGACACAGGACCTGGCAACCTGCGGCTTACCTGCAGTCTGGACAGGGTACAATCAGCCGACCTACACACACACAGACACACAGACACACACACACACACACACACACACACACACACACACACACACACACACACACACACACACACACACACACACACACACGTCAGAGAGGGATGGCTGTAATCAGGAGAGCAGGCTTTATGAGTGTGATATGAGGAGAGCCTGGGAGACAGAGGGAGCTGGCCGCTGTGATATTTGGCCTCAGCTAGGGAGAGAGGAGATCTTCCCACGGACCACTTGACACTGTCTGAGAGACGGGGCGGGTAAGAGAGAGAGAGAGAAGGAGTGTGAAGAGAGAGAGAGAGAGAGAGAGAGAGAGAGAGATACACATTCCAGTTCCAGACAGTCGACCAGACTCCTCAAACAATTCATGTGAGAAGCTCTCTGCCACAGCCTGTCTGTCTCTCCTTCAACAAAAACACACTGCACCCTCCCACCTCATCTCCACTGCGCAGGAGAAATCTAGGCTTGATCGACCGATACCACACGCTCACTCACACACACACACACACACACACACACGGGCTTTGCAGCGTGGATTCCAGAAACATGGTGGCTCTCACACTTGTGTTCTCCACTCAGGGAGTGTCTGAGGTGCTTAGGCCAACTGTGGGGACCCTCACTCACACACACACACACACACACACACACTCACACACTCACACACACACCTCAAAGCTCCCCAACTCAGCACCTCAAATGCACAGTGGGACCCTAAGCCCCCCTCGGACACCCCTAACCATATCCCCTTTATCCTCTCCCCCCCTCCCCCTCCTCCCCCTCTGCCCCTCTCTGGTCCAGGTGGGAGGTAGCACTGTGTGGGATCCTGACCCTGCCACCCTACCCCGCCCCAGCCCCCCAAAACACAACACCAAAGCTCGGCCTGAACCACAGGGGTCCCAGAAAACCCCAGCCCCTGTCCTGAAACAGGACCCTTCCCTTGGTCCCCGTCTCCCACATTCCAGCGCCGCGCTGCGGAGCGGCGAAGACGAATGGCCGTGATAATGGGCTCTAGCAGAGTGTCCGAAATACGACGTTCGGCCATTAATATCAGGCGTGGAGGGCTGGAGTCGGCCACGGCCAGCCGCCGCTCAGAGACGCGTTAGTCAGGGCTATCTGGTGGGAACGCTCGGGGGCCACAGCTCCCTGCTAGCTCCATCTGAAAGCTGAGGGCTCCGGTTACACAGGGTGGCAAGGGGGGGAGAGAGAGAGAGAGAGAAAGAGAGAGAGAGAGAGAGAGAGAGAGAGAGAGAGAGAGAGAGAGAGAGACAGGGAGAGAGAAAAGGAACAGCATCTGCTTTCATCCTCAACCCAGCAGGGGTGAGCTTAGGCCTGTCAGTCTGAGAGACAGCCAGCTGCCGGCACAGGCACAGGCACACATGCGGGTACAGGCACTCGACGCGCACGCGCACGTGCACACGCACACGCACGTGCACAGACACAGACGCAGACACACGCAGACACACGCAGACACACACACACACACACACACACACACACACACACACATCAACACGAGCATTTGTTTGAATTGTTTTAAAGCCCACAATGGAAACGGCACGTACCCGCCCCGATGCGGCACACTGTCAGTGTATTTATAAATAGACACAACAACACCGAAACGCTAGAGTCCAACTAGATAACCCAGCGAACCCTGTCCCTCGGGCTGAGCACTGACTCTATTAGCCATGAACCTCCCACACCCACATTGTCCGATTCCCAGCCAATTACAGGTCAGCTCCCAGTCCCACGGCCAATCACGGTCTACGGCACGTCTTTCCCTGGTCACTGTACACGAGAGAAGGTGGAAGAGAAGAGAGGCAGACAAAGAGAGAGAGCCATAGAGAGGACTTTAGCATGGCTATGGTAAATGAACATGAGTACAACCCTGAATTGAGGACCCACGCAGGGCCACGCCACACACTACAGTCAGCTCATTTGGTAAGACCCACCACCCCCTTCTCTGACCTGTTGGTGCAGTCCAGCAATAAATCCAGCGTTTACATCAGCTACGTAATTAAGGCCAGTCCAAGTCAAAGGGTCTTGTGGGGGGAGGTCAGAGTGCAACCGTGCGAATCAAATTTCACTCAACACCCCGTCACTCTCTAACTCATTATAATGTCGTGCTTCGCTTTCTCCCTTTCTCCGTTCTGTGTCCCTCTCTTTTTCCAGACGTCTTTATTAAATGTATTAACAACGCAATTATTAAGGAACTATCTGTGATTTTCCAAACCACTGAGTCCTTGAGAAAATGTTCCATGAGGCCCTTCTGTGTGAATATTGGGGTGTGTGTGTGTGTGTGTGTGTGTGTGTGTACAACGGTGTGTGTGCCCAGAACATGTGTGGTCCCCCATCAAACCCCCTACACCCTCTGGCTGTAACTCATGGAAAGCTGACATCCATGGGCCACTTAACGCCACTTACTGGTCATCAGGCCACAATGCATGCAACACACACACACACACGCACGCACACACGCACACACGCACACACGCACACTCAGACAGACTGTAGATTACCCCATACAAAAACAAAGTCATAATCTATGACATACTGTTTGAGTTGTGGGTCTGTCTCGTCCTAATTAGCAGTTCACGCTGGAGAAACAGCAGCTCTCTGCTCGGCAGCACGTAGCTCAATTAAAGAGCGCTCTCCTTCTCAGGGCTAATAGAGACATGATAAGCTATCAAATGAAGCAGGACAACACAAACGTAGTTTCATAAGGTTTAATTACGTACGTTCTGTCTGAGCAGCTATCTCTGTGTGTGTGTGTGTGTGTGTGTGTGTGTGTGTGTGTGTGTGTGTGGGATATAGAGAGATCCAGTGAGTTTGAGGGTTGGCTGGAGGTCGGGTGAAGGGGGAGGATTGGGAGGGGGTCAGGTTTTATGACTCTGAGCCACAGGGGGCAGACCCCCGTTTACTGAGGCGCTACTGAGGGCACGGCTTCAGTTTCACCTGTGCAATTAACGCCCCACACTCCCCCTTCACTCACTCACATACACACTCTCTCAAACACACACACACACACACACACACACACACACACATAAACACAAACACATACAGCTGCTGTTGTTTACTGACCCTGCATGTATGGGACGCCAAGACAACATGAACACAAGAGGCTACACACACCATCCTACTGGACCTGCCACACACACTCTGAAACACATACACACACTTTCTAAGAGATGTGATGTCATGCATTTTAGCCAGTGGTGCCAGGGTGTGTTTGGGTAAGGGGGGGGATGCCAAGTCTGGTCTGGTAGGCCCACGGGATGAAACCCAACGCTCCCTCTGCTCTGC
>JAPMUY010006139.1:0-5000 GCA_026901105.3 Galaxias olidus | reverse complement strand
ACACACACACACAGAGACAGACAGACTAGTCTTTCTTTACATGTACACAACACTGAGGGACCTATTCTATCCCAGACCCACAGCCATCCTACCACTGCTCCAGGCTGCTTCTCCTTTGATCCATGAAAGAAGTTCAAATCGTCACAAACATCTTCTCTATTCACGTTCATCTATTTCTAGCCAGCGTTTATACATTTACTGTAACGTTCTGTAATGTCATCTGCTTTGATCACACCCCAGATCCCAAAGAAGGACCGCCCGGTTTGGCCTGACAAAGAGGCCAGATAAAGAAAGAAAAACATGTTTTCTACGTGGTTTCCACGGAATAGGACCGGTCTCTGGTCTCCCCATATCTGGAGCTGACCGACCCATGGGCTGACGCCAGCGTAGTGGCCCGGGCCCCACCTTGCCAGCGGGGTCCAGCTCCAACGCCCCTCACTGACGCAGTGACCCACACTGCTTTCCAGTTAAACGGAGCCCGGTTAACCTCCTCACCCACGCCCCCGGTCTTAAAGAGACGCCCCCCCACCGCCGCCTAATAATAACATGGCCCACCGTGTGGAGTCTGCTGTCAGACATGGCAACCCGTCGAGGCTTTCATCTCGGAGGCTATGAGCGCACAAACGCACACTTAAATGCACACACACACACACACACACACACACACACACACACACACACACACACACACACACACACAGAGAGAGGGCCAGTCTGCTCCTGGACAGGGCGGCCCACAGTTTGTTTCATCTCCCCAGTCTTCTGGCTGCTTGCTGGCAGCATTGCGTTAGAACAAACACCGTATTTCTGTCATCGTTCACGGGACCTGGCTCCGTCTTTAATATCTCCCTCTCTCTCGCTCTGCTGCGCTGGGGGTTTGGGCGAGCTGGGGATATTTGGGACATGGGTGAGTTGTGGGAAACTAGAGTGCCGTCTGTGGCCTCACAGCGGGCGGCCGCCCCCCTCCCCTCCTTCCCCCCGCTCCTTCCCTCTCCGTTTCTCTTTTTGGCAGGCTATCACAAGAGGCCGCATGCAGATCACATAGTTGGGTCTGGAAAGATCTGGGAAAACAGCCCCTTCAACACTGTGTCTGCAGCCTGAACTCTGGTCCAACTCTGGAACGGTGACTGTGCACAAAAGCGCGTTCAATTCGCGGCGTGGTGTGTGTGTGTGTGTGTGTGTGTGTGTGTGTTACCTCAACATAATCCTTGGCGTGGCCCCAGTCTCTCTTGGAGTCCAGGTTGCCCAGGCTGAAGCACTCCAGCTGTCCCAGGTGAATCTTCGCCACAGAGCGGCTGACTTTACGTGTCACAAAGTTGGCTCCTATGTCACATACACACAAACACACACACACACACACACACACACACACACACAGAGAGAAAGAAAGGTGGTGAATAGTGAAGTAACGGCCTGGTGATGGAAACACGACAGTGAAGTCCTGGGTTCACACACGGCTCAAGCGCCACCGGCAGCCAAAGGGCTCGCTTACCGCCAAAGGATCCATCAGAGAAACGTCTCACCTCTCCCACCACTTTCCCTGCTCAAAATGAACCGCGTCCATATCCAGCCCTGGCTGAGGGCCAAACCAAATCACCACACGTCAGTTCATCAACACCCAGAACCAGTGAAAGGCCCGTGGAGGAAAGGGATCAGCAGAACCCAACGGGCCCGTCAGAGGGACCACCCCGACTCTGCTGGTAAGCGCGTTGGACCCAACAAGCGCCGCAGGCCAGAGCGGGCCTGCCAGACCGCCGGCCTGGTGCTGCTAGCACGGAGACGACGCGCACGGAGATATAATCTGCGGGAAAACAAATGAGCACCTAATGGCTTCTGCTGCGCTCCCCCCCCCCGCGGCGGCGGCGGCGGCGGCAGCGAGAAGGGGTTCTGGGGCGTTTGGCGGAACATCGCGACCCGGTGTCGTGTTCTCAGGCTCCCGCCGTGAGGAGGAGAGAGACAGAGACCGAGAGGCTGGAACTCAACGCTGGGACTCTCCAAGCAAAACACGGCGCGATACGGATGGATGTCAAGACTAAATATTAGACTGCCATGTCGAATAACGGCGTGCTCGCAATCGGAGAGGTTTATTAAAGCTGGAGGCTTCTTGCTAAAAGGTCTAAACCAGTCGCCCCCCAAATGACAGTAGACCAAGCTGTACTCACAAATGGGGTAAAACCTTACAGCACAAAGAGTAGCCATGAGACGGTAGCCCTATCATTAGACCCCTGTGTACCCCTCCCAGCGCCCTGTGTGATCCTCCATAGCGAGCAAGGCGGCCCACCCCGGGTCCCTGTGCCGCGGCGAGCCCTGCACCTACTCAGACGGTGATTGTGCCGCGCTGTCTCGACGCTGCAACCGGCCGAGGACTGACGCGGAGCAGAGCCCCGGTTTAGACGCAGGAAAATCCCACCAAGCCAATCACGCAAACGCAGCAAATTTGTCGTCATTATTGCACGTTAAAGCGACAGCCCCGGGAGGGTTGAGGAAAAGCAGAGCCGAGAAAGTCGAGACACGCTTATGTGAGAAAATACAGGGTGCTGTGTGTTGGTCGTGGGTCACGTGGCCCCGTGTCAGCGTGGCTTTTGGGTCCTCTGCTTAAGTCGACGTCTTCATGTAACACAAACCGCTTTTCTCTGGAGTCCAGTGACTTTATTTTTGCCCTTCTTCTTTTCTGGCAGCCTTTTCAACGGCTTAGTGTTACGGTATAACAGTTAATAACCTACCCAGTTGAATCACCTAAGTTGTCCATTATCCGCATGGAGATTAGTATCGTTATGAACACTGTGGACATGTTCATTAGGAAATAGCGCGTGTCTACGAAGTGGAGATAAACGGGTGCTGGAAAGCCCCTCTAATGTCAGAGCCATCTTGTCTCAGCACCGTCTCACCTGCCCCGGGGCCTTCTTCAAGCTGGCAGGTCATCTGTGCCGGCAAGCAAAGTCGACTCGCTTCTACTCAAACCTTCACCACTTATTCTCTATCTGACACAGACACGTTATCTCTGTGTGTGTGTGTGTGTGTGTGTGTGTGTGTGTGTGTGTGTGTGTGTGTGTGCGTGCGTGCGTGCGTGCGTGCGTGTGTCCAATCAACCAAATCAGACATGCTCCAGCTCTTTTCGGCACACGGTATGACATCAGTCCTATCCCACATTCCTCCAACACGCACACGTACACACTTTCCCCTGCAATGTATTCTATCAATAGCCACGTAACAGCACACCACCACCGCTACCCAAAAAAGGATGGAACGGGCCCCGTCTCAGACCGCCCTCCAAGTCAAAGCCACGCTCCCCGAGGTTGAACCAGGGGTTGTCTAAACTCCACCAAGGACCGTTCCGGGACACAGCGAGTGATCCTGCCATGGAGCCCGAAGCCCCACTAAGCCCTGCCTTATTTCCCTCAGGGCACACCTGTGCTCCCCTGGCTGAGCTCCCCCCTCTGTTTGGAGTGGCCCTGCTCCCTCCCAGGGCCTAATTGGTGTGTACGGGGCGCAGCGCGCGCCCTAATGGACTGGCTCTGCCCTGGCTGTGGACAAAGCCTGCTCTGTTCCTGGCCCTGGTGTTAACGTGTTTCCTTTACTGGCAGCAGCACCGCAAGACGGCCGGGGGGGGGGGGGGGGCATGAGGGGGGCGCACGGCAGGTTTAGAGCCCAAAGGGGGCGGCGGTGGCCGTTTCACCTTGCCCACGCACCCCGCGGAAAGTCCAATAAAACTGTGGCCCGTGAAAACCAAGCAGACAGCAAAACCTGTGCCAGAGCCTCGCGCTCTCTCTCTCTCTCTCTCTCTCTCTCTCTCTCTCTCTCTTTCCTCCCCTCTGTCTCGTTCTTACTAACTCTGTCGTTCCTTTTTTTTTCTTCTCCTTTCCACGTTTTATTTCATTTCTTTGGCGAGGGAACGGACAGGAAAAGCGTAACAAGTTGGCACAGCTGGGCCGGGGGATGGAGAGGCCGGGGAGGCTGCAGGCCCACTGATGGATGGATGTCTCACTCCTCCGTCCAGAGCCAGTCTAATGGGCCAGACCCGGGGCCAGAGACATGTGAACCCAGGCATTGTACAGGGTGGAGGGGTGGAGGGCCAGGATAGAGGGGGTCAATCCATGAGGCTGGGTTATACAAGGGTTCTTGGCTGGACTAACCGCGCCACACTGCTGAGGGTATATGACAGATGAAGTCTGCCTTCAGAATGTGTGACGGCCTCTTAACCTCTCAGACTGACTCACCCACTAACATTGTAATGAAAGTGTGTGTGTGTGTGTGTGTGTGTGTGTTAGTGTGTGTGTGTGTGTGTGTGTGTGTGTGTGTGTGTGTACGCTCTTATGTGTATTTCCTATTGGGCATGATTCAGCAGCAATTAATGTATTCTAATCACAGCCTTACATTTAAAAAAGCCAGTTATTTGAAAATCAAGGAAAGTTGATGTTTTCTTGCTATGAGACATGAGTACTGATACGTCGTCTTAAACTTGTTTGGACAAGCTAAGCTAGCTAAGTGTGTAATAAAAAAAAATGACACATCCTGAAAAAATGCAAAGGTTGCTGCCGCATTGTCTTTAGTATTTCACGTTGTCATGGAAACCCTAGTTTCGTCAACAGAGGGGGCTTACGCACCTGTTCTGGAATTCCGGCCAGAACTGCAAATCCCATAATCAATTCTGTCAGTAAGCAAGGGCCCGAGGGGGTGAGAGGCTTTGTGGTAGACTCCAAATGAAAAACGTCGCTTTCTCTTCCCAGCTCCACCCCCGCACAGGTCGGGATTTGAGCCGACCCTGTATTCCCCCCTAAAACTTCAGAATGAGAGCATACTCTGACAAGAAATTAATTTTGTAATTTTTTTCAGTCTAAGAGAGTTCATCTGGCTCTCTCTGGGCACTCTCGTTATCTGTACTTATGAGTTATGAGTGCCTCATTGAAGGGAACATCCAGTGATTCTGCCATGGAGCTGAAGATTCATGCCTGGATTTAGGATGTCCAAGTTGCACCGGTGCCAAGGGCCTGTCAGTATCT
>JAPMUY010006138.1:0-45168 GCA_026901105.3 Galaxias olidus | reverse complement strand
GGGGGGGGGACAGACAGACAGTACTTTTTTCGCAGTATTGTCGCTGTGCCAAAGCAACACTCTATTGACAATTTACAATTTCATTTTTGCAACCAGCGTTCTCGGGCATATGCACAGTAAGAACAAAAGGCTGCAAGGACAGTGGATAATAAAACCAGTTATGCTTCCGTTGGCTCCCTACTGCTATTACATTTTCGTCATTAGACACGTTCCCATGGTACTTCTTATGATCCATGCCAATCCATTGAGAAGAGTAGGCTTATAAATTACTTTTGGCAATGGTATTCTGATGAAGTGAGGCTAGAGCGCCACCTACTGGCCACGCGGTTTGTCACAGAAATACTTATTTTTGCAATTCCTTTTACATGTGTCCAAGCTTTTGACTTGTACTGTACATTTCTGTTTGTTTTAGGAAGGGAAGAAAAAATTTGACAAGGAAACAGAAAAATACTATTCTGTACTGGAGAAGCACCTGAACCTGTCGTCAAAAAAGAAAGAGGCGTTTCTTCAAGAGGTAAGATACAAAGTGCTTGTACCCCTCAATATTTGTAAAGTGTGTTTGGTATTTCATCTAAATAATGAATACATATATATAGAGCTCAAAGTTGAATCCATTATGACGGTTTTTGGTTACTCTATGGGAGGTTTACCTGTAGTGACCTAGTTGACCTACACAATCAAACGCAATCTCCACACAGTTTCCTCAGGGGCATCTGCCCCCGCCGTCAGGCTGCTAACCCCATGTTTGTCGGCTCATTCCCAGGCCGACACTACGATTGACAAAGAGAGACAGGTCTTTTACGATGCCTCCCTCGAGTATGTGTTCAAAATCCAAGAGGTTCAAGAAAAGAAGAAATTTGAGTTTGTCGAGCCGGTAAGTAAAAGATTAGTCTCCCTTTTGCACAGTCATGCAGCAAAATCCCTTTGAAAGTCACCGCTGAAAGTTAGAAGTAATTAGATACCATGCCATCATTTGGTATTGAAGATTCAAGACTGAGATTTCCTTCCTGCTAAAGCAAATTTAAACTGGCTGACGCACATAATATGATATCTTCAAAGTTATTACATTGTAAAGTGGCTTGTTAAATGCCTATTATCGCTCTTCTCTCCCAGAAGGATATCCTTTGCTTAAGTCTAGACATGCACCCCCAATGGATCTGTGTGTGTTTTTTTTGGGGGGGGGAGGGGTTGTGTGTGTGTTCCACATGTTCCTCTGTTATCTTCATCAGAAGTCAATATAATCTTCAGTCAATCCCTTTGGGTGTGAGACTGCTCCAATTAGATAAAGAGGCTGCTTGTTGTTGTTGTCGTCGCCGTCAAATCAAACAAGGCGCCGCTCAAGTTCCCATTCTGGGGCTCCATCATAAAGAGCCACTTCCTCTCCGGCTACGGAGACAGTGCTGCTCGGTGTTAACGTCTTTAGTGGATAAGGGAACCGGAAGCATTAAGCTCTCAGCTATGAAGTGGTGGCGGAAGAGACGTGACGGGGCGAGTTAAGCAGGTCTTTTAAGAGCCCCCGGTCCTGGTCAGAGCCATCCGTTTGGCAGCTCACCTGTTGAACAAAGAGCACAAATGTAAATCTCTCCGGCGGCCCAAAGTTGTGCCGAGTAAAATGACAAGGCTCCACCTCGGCCGTGATGAATAGCAAGGCTTCAGATAAAGGTGAGCCGTTCTTGAGAGAGGAGGGGTTGATATACCTCGCATCAGAAACCGAACTATCACCATGGCCCGTGGGGGTTTGACTGAGTAGGAACACCTTTTGACAGAAAACTGATGCCTGTGAGGGATTGTGTTTCAAAGCAAGAGGCCCCCCCGCTCTGATCAGATCCCACTGTGATGTTCCGCAAAAACCTTCGGATATTTCTCCACAAGGATGCCCTAATCATATAACCGTGCAGATGAGATCAATATCCATTGGGTTTATTTTACCTTTGCTCAGCGGATTTTCCTCTGGGACGTATGGAATGCGTTCTCTGTTCTACCTCCTAGGTTTTTTGCATTAAAACAAATACCAGTAATCAATATAATGTCGAGCACCCTTTGTCAGATTGGTGATTTCTGACGGTTGTTACGGTTATAATTGTATAAATATTTTAGAATAATATTTGTGCTGCATACTCATTATGTTTTTTTTTCCCCACAGAATGAGGTCTCCTACAATGTTCTTCCCGCTGTTCCTAACCCTTCCTCTCCTTCCCGTTTTCCCCTCCCAGCTATTAGCATTCCTGCAAGGCCTCTTCACGTTCTACCACGAGGGCTACGAGTTGGCCCACGAGTTCGAGCCTTACAAGCAGCAACTCCAGTTCAACCTACAGAACGTAAGGACCGCGGAGGCCCTGTCTCTACTCTGTCTGTCCCTCTCGTCCGCGGCTCCTCTCCGCGCCTTAACGTCCACCCCAGCCAACTCTCACATTTTCTTTTTTCTTTTTTCTAAATCCCACCATACACCCACGTAACGATTGGCAGTACAGTTATTGCTTTCTCCAGAAAAACGGAGAGCCCCAGAGGGTTTAGAAGAGATTTTTTTTTTGGAGCCGTGCAGCGGATCACTATTTCCACCGAGGGTGTTATGTTGCAGCGAGTTGCAGGCCGTTTTTAAAGGCAGTGTGAGTGAAAGGAGTGAAAGCCGTCGGTAAAAGCTCCCAGCTGGTCCTGGTGGTACTGCTATGGCCTCCTCTTCTATTACAGCGACCTTGCCACTCGACGCCTCAAGGCCCCACTTCCTCAGTGACCCCCCTCGACAGCTGTGGCTAGCCCATACGTTGCCCACACAGTTAACCTCTGACCTACGCCCACGGATACAGAGGCCACTAATAGGGGCGGGGGAAAAAGGTGTGGTTGAGTGACAGATTGAGGTGCTCGTTTGTAAACACGTTACGGGCTCCAGGCATTGACTTGTAATGCGTTCTCCCTCTCTCTGTCTGTCTCCCTTTTTTTTTTTTTTTTTTTTTTTTCACGAAATGGGCTTTGTGAGGAAATTTGCTACATTTTTTTTCCTTGATCTTGTGGCTGGTCTCGCACAGTTGCACAAGCACAATTAACGTTGCGATTTTGTCATCGTTTTCTAAAATGTTTGCTTTTGTTATTTTACTGTTTTTACGACACCATCTGCTGCCTGATGCAAGCATCGGCAGAACAACAGTGAATGACTGGCTTTGATATATTTGTGTTAAGAAATGCACCAACTGTCAAGCTAAAATCCTATAATGTGTGTTGTTTATGCATTTACTCTGGTGTGTGTGTGTGTCTATATGAAATGCAAAGTGATCTCTAGTAATCTCTTGTGTGACCCACACAGACGAGGAACAACTTTGTGAGCACCAAACAGGAGGTGGAGAAACTGATGAAGAGGATTCGCTCGGCAGACCAGGACTACAAGCCTCCAGGCCAGTGGAGCATGGAGGGCTTCCTCTACGTCCAGGAGAAACGTTAGTCACCCCCGTCCATTTTGCTTTTGTATTTCTTTGAAGCAAATCTGTTTAACGGTTCTCTTAATATTACATTCAATTTGATCAACATGAGCTTCATCCTCAGTGGTTCTACCTTGTGTGTGGTGTTCTGTTTAGCTAGGTAAATAATACCCAAAACAGCCTTAGTTAGTTAACAGATCAACCACCTCAATGTTCCCTATCTCAAATTACCATTAACTGGTCTGTGAAGTGGACGCACCGATTGAACTTTTCGTACGGGCCATTGGAAGTGTCCCCTTGGCTTGACCATGGTAAATTTGTCTGATCATTCATCTGTTACTATAGAACCCAGCCCTAATCTTATAGACAGACCAATAGGTTTTATACCAACATAAACAGTTCTCTGCTGCTCACTCAGTGAACTGGATTGGCTTCAGACGTTTTACTGATTCCCTTTGATGTTTTGTTTTCGTTTTTGATAAGTGGAAATACCATTTATCTTCACAAATAAACAGCTTTTTGGTTTGTGAGGGCATAATTCCGTGATTTTATGTCAGAACTCACTTCAGAGGGTTGTGTCTCAGGACGACTCTCTGTCTCTTTCAGGGCCACTTGGATGCACGTGGACGCGTCACTACTGCACGTACGAGAAAGGGAGCAAGACCTTCACCATGAGCAACACTGAAAACAAATCAGCCGCCAAGCAGGTAGTCATTCCCCACAGGTTCCTGAGGAAAACCTTCAACGGTGACTCGGGTTTCCACCCACACATTTCGGTCACACTGCCGAACAGATACTACACCAATAGAATTTAAATTAGAAAGATAAAACGTGCCTGTTTCATTTACATACGGACCCCAGTGGCAGTGGGTGTTATGTCCTTTTTGCCTGTCAATCAAAGCCAGCTAAAACGGCTTCTGAAGTTGTGCGTTTCGTTGCCCTTGACAACAGGCTAAGTGTCAATAGTTTAGCTGTCTCAGATGTTCCGAGTCCAAGTTGCTATTGAGCCAGCCTCCCTATCTACTCTACTCAACCCGGTTTAGTGATGTTCACAGTGTGACAAGTTCTACAACTAAGGCTGGGTCATTGCAGTTCCCCCTCAACAACGAGGCCGAGCTCCAGCCCACTGATCGTTCATTAACACTGTGTATCTCCGTGATGCCAACAAGCCCAACCTGATGCACTCCCACTCTCCTTGCAAATGAATACATCTACAGCTGCTCAGTATTAAATGTTATTTAATAAATATAATATTATT
Organism: Galaxias olidus; assembly: GCA_026901105.3. Classification (NCBI taxonomy): domain Eukaryota; kingdom Metazoa; phylum Chordata; class Actinopteri; order Galaxiiformes; family Galaxiidae; genus Galaxias; species Galaxias olidus. Next base: position 40,500 of record JAPMUY010006138.1, on the reverse strand, counting down.
TGAGTGGAAAGCATTGTGAATTGTGAAATGGCTGGCATGTTGAAATCGTGACTCTGTATGTCCTTTAACTCGGCTGTCTTTTCTTTCTTTTTTTTCTTTCTTTTTTCAGAACGGTCTGGTTTTGAGCCCGGCTGAGGCATTCAAACTCAAGTCATGCATTCGCAGGAAGACCGACTCCATTGACAAGCGCTTCTGCTTCGACATCGAAGTGGTGGAGAGGTCGGTTGTGTTTTTAGTTGTGTACATGCCGTGCTGTGTGGTGTGTGTGTGTGTGTGTGTGTGTCTCTCTCATCACTTATATTGACTGAAAACATGTACAAAGCAGAACTGCCATTGAATATTTGATTTAGAGACCCGAGTGTGATACATTTTAAATAGCTAACAAATTTGGTAAATGCATTGAGAACAATTGAGCACGGCACTTAACCTTTTAACATTGATTGGACAAACTGAAAAACCAATGCGGCCTCCGTTAGTGTAGTTTTTTGACTTGAAAGGTTTCCTGGTCAAGAGTAATGAGTTGTATTGAGTGACATTAACGTCAGTTTGTGCTGTCTATGTTTTCAGCTCCGTTTGTGTCCTGCATGTTAAAGTCCTCTCCCAAACCAAAGCATTTCTGTTAACCTTTAGTGTACCAATTAGTGTATATAGTGACATTGTCTTCTACATACTCAATATGTGTAGTTGCTGTATGTATCCATTTTTCTTCTTTTTCTCTGTGTCCATGTTAATGTAGAAATGACATCTATCGTGGAACTTTTTTCAGACCACTGCAATATTTCTGTAAAGTCCGGTATGTGACCTGTTCAGTGCTGCCCTATTTAGAACAGGTGCATGTGCTGCATGACTGCCGCTAACCGTTCACTCATTTTCTCAACTCTGACCTTTGAATGAACTACAGACAAAGCTTTAACGAGTAAGCTTACCAGATTGTATCTAAATTACATCACTTATATTTAGGCGCCGTCACCTGGTCGATTTGGGGGAGGGAAACATGATCAAAATGTAGCCCACTTTAATCAGTTTCTACATGTCTACAAGCACTCTGGTAATGCATTGATTTTCATCATTCTGACAAGCATCTGAATCATTCATCGGATCTACTTCGATTGAAAGATTACCGGGGCCCTTTGGGCATCTGAGGGAAACATTGCTTATTGATGACTGTTCAATGTTTTACTGACGCGGCGGACGAGGGAGGGAGTGGGCAGAGATTGACACGGAGTTTTAAAAGGCTGCAAATCTCACTTGGCCCCCCGCAAGACAAAAGGCAGAATTGATCAAGGTGTATAATTTATTTGGAGCATGGCATCAGCACATTCACGGTTGGCCGCGTCCCTCTCTTCGGGCTGCGGGCGCGGATGGTGCAGCCCTATCACTATGCGTTATTTGGGGTCCCAGTATTGCCAGAGGCAGCACTCCTTGCCTTCCTATTTTTTGCGAGCGCTGCTGCTGCCTCTGCTGCTGCTGGACAATAACTCCAGTTTACTCGCGGGCGAGCCCATTCATCAGCAGAGAGGTGCTACAAGGTGCTTGTTCTGCCTACCACAAGGGCAAAGTAGGCCAGCCAGCTCCAGTGAGTTTTTCAAGCTCATCCATTCTTCCTCATTATGTTTAACATTGCTCTATGCCACTATAGCCATCCTAGCCCAAATCAGGTCACCCCCCCCCCCCCCCTCTCTCTCTCTCTCTCTCTCTCCATCCCCATCCCTACCCCAACACTTCCCTAATGTTTTAATACCAGCGCACTCATCATCTACTTGCCTATTCACCAGCACTAACACAATACTGGGGCGGGTGCTCCTTGTTGATGATGCAATCCGTCCGTTCATAGATTGATTAAACAAAAAAAGAGTAAGATGAGGATCACGACCGCCAGCAGGGATGCCATCGTCTTGCAAATTGAGATATTCAGTAGATATTTATTAGGGAAGTCTGTAGACACGTCTAAAATACATTGTTGTTCAAGTCAAGTTGTATTGTAGCCGTGAGTTGTAGAGGACACTGACGAAGGTGCTTTATTTTGTTGTATCCAAGGACTCCCAGACATTCTTCCACAGACAGATGAGACGTGAGAGGAATTGGCCTTAGCGAGATTATCTCAGCGGCACCTGAACGCCCGCCGATACACTCACTAGAAGCTCACAGGCGGACACAGCACTTGCATGCTGGGGAGGAAAATGAAGCACTCTCAAATCAAGCGCACACATGTAATGCATTAATTGGGGAGTAGTGGTCTAATCACTGATGCAACATGAGGCGGGTTATGAAGTCCAGCTCCACGTTTTGCACCCGGCAATTTTTTTGATTTATTTATTTACGTTTTGTTTTAGTTACACACTGGTGTGTGGGGCTTTTTTATGTAAGGGTCTTGGCTACTGAACACATGTTGTCTCCAGAGTTGAGAGGCCCAAGGCTAGAGGATCTGAGAGGAAACATGCTCTCTTCTCTGTGAACCTGTTCCAGGCATGGCATTGTGACACTGCAGGCGCTTTCCGAGTCCAACAGAAGACTGTGGCTAGAGGCCATGGATGGCAAGGAGCCGGTGAGGAATTCTTTCTTTCTTTATTTTTTTCTGTCTTCAATCTTTCTTTCCCCGTGTCCGTTTCTCCTGGTCTCTCTCTTTCCCTCTCTCTTTCCCTCTCTCTTTCCCTCTCTCTTTCCCTCTCTCTCTTTCTCTTTTTATCTTCGGGGGTTGCTGACCTTTATGATTGCATTTTTTTTTTGCTGGCAAGTTGTGGCAAGGACATAGAGTCCGTGTGCTGTTTAGTTGTTTGTGTTTGCTGCCCTCTTCTGTTTGAGCGGACTGTATCGTTCTATTTATGCACAAATAATTCGCAAACAACAAATGTTCACATTAAGGGAAACCTCTTTTACACTGCAAGTTAATTTACCTAGAAATTACATGCCAATGTGTTGCCAAATTTTTCTCTTGTGTCTGTATTTATGAAGATTTACAATCTTCCTGCCATCCTGAGCAAGAAAGAAGAGAGTGAGTATTTCATCACAAATCACTTTAATTATCTACTCTGACAGTGAGCCACGCCACAACATATTACCGTCTTCTCCAGTATCGCATTATCATAAATGTAATATGCATCGACAAGATTTCCCTTACCCTTCAGCAGAGGAGCAGGCTGCTGTTTGGTTTTCTGTAACAATCCACCTCTGGTTATTAACGTAGTTTGACTCCAGCCCACTCTTTTGACCTTGCCTAACCACATCTGTGGTCCCTTTGAGCACAAAGCACAAATAATAACATGAATAAACTCCAACGTGGAAGTCTAGGCTTCGCTTTGCCTTCAAATGTTATTGTGTGTTGATAATGGTTATTAATATAAACACTTCATTTGATATAGTACATTTATGTTTTCCTTTCTATGGCAGCATTTCTAAACGAGGCTGGGTTCAACTTTGTGAGGAAATGCATTGACTTGGTGGAGACAAGAGGTGAGGGCATTTCAGCCGTGATTTATTCTGCCTGGACTGGATCTGTCAAAACACATAGCTGTTCTTAACTCTGGTACAATTAGGCTTCACATCGCTATTCAGAATCTGGAAAAAAAATTCACATTAACTGTAAAACAAGACCATTATCTTCTAAAAAGCCCAAACTCTCAATACTCAATTTCTCATTAGACTTGAGATGACTCTACCCTTTGTTATTTTGATTCAATTAAAACTTTATTTATCCCTGATTGTTCATCAGATTAAACATCATTAGTCAAATGTGCTCTCACTTCTGAAAAGTAAAACTTCTGCTGTTGCCCTTATACGATAAAACTGTGTGAATGAGTGAGTGGGTGAGTAAGTGAGTGAGTGAGTGAGTGAGTGTGTGTGTGTGTGTGTGTGTGTTTACATGTGTGTATGTTAAATCAACTTTCCTCTTTCTGCATATTCGTACTCAATCCTCTCCAGGTATCAACACAATGGGACTGTACAGAATAGGAGGGGTCAACTCTAAGGTTCAGAAACTCATGACCACTGTCTTCTGTAAGTAACCTCCATTACACCTTCCTGAGCCTTCTCTTGTCGTGCATTTTACAGCTCGGCGACGCAGAAGTCGGCTGAAAACACTGGAATGAACTGCACTCATTCCATAGTGAAAATGCTGTCATAGTGAATGCCTTCAATGGGCCGTGTCTGAACTGTTTGAAAGAGAAGAGAGCCCCCTAGTGGTAGGACAGTGTAGTGGCTGGCTGAATAGTTTCTCATCTCCTTGTTATCGTTTCCTTTTTTGGAATCTTGTCGTGAATCATGTGACCCCCCTAGAGAACCGCAGCAATCAGTTCAGCAGGAACTGCCTGCAGGGATTATTACAATGGGCTCTTTCCTCAGAGATTCTTGTTGCTTTGATGTACACAAACACAATGCACAAGTGTGCAATAAAACACAAATATACCAAAAATTGGACATGTGAAGGAAAAACCTATCACAGATACGGTCATAAACACTCACAAAAGTAAGATGCAGCACGCAGAATTGCCAGATCCAAAGTTGCTGAAAGTTAGCATGAGTGTTACTTCCTTACTTTCACTTTCCTTGGAGATGTGGTGCTCCATTTCTGTCTAAATGAGTGTTTCCCTCACGTCTATCCCTCCCTTTGCCACCTTCCCAATGTCTGTAACTGACTTTGATCCTGTTATATGTTGACGGCAGCCCAAAGTCCCCAACTTACGAACCCAACACACAACATATAACCTGTGTTTTTTCAAAATACACAGGAGAGGATGTTATAATATCCATTACGCCATACTCCAAGATGAGCACTTCAAAAGACAATACTTTAGAATGAACTTGGGTTGAGAGCAGAAATGAGGTTTTCAAGTGGGCACCCTCCATCCCAGATGTATGTTATATAATCATACAATACATTTAGACTATTGAAACACACTATAAAGACATTGTACCCTGAAGTCTCTATTACATTTCCAGCTAGGTCAGGACATCCTTAGCCAGTCATCGTCTAGGTATTTAGGGTGTCAACGCTCTATGGTAGGAAGCTGGCTGTGCCCTACGCGCATCTTTGTAATTGTGTTGAGAAAATGTGTCACTGCTTGTGCAGCCCCCAAGGCTCCTGTGGATATAGACCTTGACAAAGACACATGGGACAACAAGACCATCACCAGTGGCTTGAAGAATTACCTCAGGTCAGCGTGCCCCACCAGATGGGCCCCTTTCGCTCTAAACTTACCCTTTCTCTCTCTCTCTCTCTCTCTCTCTCTCTCTCTCTCTCTCTCTCTCTCTCTCTCTCTCTCTCTCTCTCTCTCTCTCTCTCTCTCTCTCTCTCTCTCTCTCTCTCTCTCTCTCTCTCTCTCCCTGTCTTTCTGTGTCTCTGTATATATGTCTCTGTAACTCCTCTCTCTCTCTCTCTCTCTCTCTCTCTCTCTCTCTCTCTCTCTCTCTCTCTCTCTCTCTCTCTCTCTCTCTCTCTCACGTCTCTCATTTTATATCTCTTGGTCTCTCTCGCTATCTCGCGCTCTACATCTCTATCTCTATCTCTCTCTGTCTGTATATATGTCTCCAAAACTCCTCTATCCCCCCCCCCCCTCTCTCTCTATCTCTTTATCTCTATCTCTCTGACTGTGTCTCTGTATATACTGTATGTCTCTGTAAATCCTCTACCCCCCCCTTCTCTCTCTCTCTCTCTCTCTCTCTCTCTCTCTCGCTCTCTCTCTCTCACACTCACGTCTCATTTTATATCTCTTGGTCTCTCTCAACCCTTTGTTAGTTCCTTCTCCTTTCTCTGTATTTCCATTTATCTGTCCCCCCTTTATCTCTGATTCCTTCTTTAGTTGTTATGGGACCAATCATTATCATTATGGTATCCTTACAAATCCCTCATGTGTTAGTCAGGTGGTAGTTATGTGTTAGTCATCACAAGCTCCTCTCAATGAAAGGTTGTTTGTTTTTTGCATTATTTATTGCTTTCCATATCTTTTTTCCTGTTCCATTGAAAGCCCTGTCACAGGGGGAAACAAATGACAAGTTCTATTTGAATCCACCAGGTGTCTCTCGGATCCCCTAATGACATTCAAGCTGCACAAGGATTTCATCTTGTCTGCCAGTAAGTCAGTCCAATATGCTGCTTTACCAACAGCATAATGTGACCCAACCATTTTCCCTCCCAACTAGTTTTTTCTAAATTGTGTTCCGCGTGTTAATTGTACGCTAAGCTCTTTGATCCCTCAGATTACAAAAAACGTCCCCCTTTATTATTTGTAATAATAACAGCTACTGAAAATGTGTCCTTCCCTCAGAGTCTGATGATCAGAACTACAGGGTGTGTGCCATCCATGCCTTGGTTCACAATCTCCCTGAGCGGAACAAAGAGATGCTGGAGCTACTGATTAAGCACCTGGTCACGTAGGTCTGCCCACTAATGAATCAGTTACATAGGAGCACTCCTGGACTGAGGGTTCCATTCGCTGTAAACCCTGGAGTATAGACATAGAAATAGATGGAGCAGAACGGACATCTCTGTTAATGTCTTCATTAATTTATGCTTCATCATAAACAAATTAATGTCGGAATGCCAATTTGCATATATAAAGTTATGAAGCCAGCATTTACTTAGTAGTAGGGAAAACTTCTAGCTTATCCTTCTGAGGTCTGTGGCGTGTTACTTTGCAGAGTGTCCACCCATTGCCAGCACAACCTGATGACCGTGTCCAACCTGGGGGTGATCTTTGGTCCCACGTTGATGAGGTCACAGGAAGAGACCGTGGCGGCCATGATGAACATCAAGTTCCAGAACATCATCATAGAAATACTGATCGAGAACTTCGACAAGGTCGGTGGAATGACGATCAGTGCAGACCTCTGCTATATTTCACTGTGTAACTGTATAACTGTATATTACCATTTGTAGCGAAACCAAATTAATGAAAGCTGAAGTAAGTGGCTTTTTATCCACTTCCTTTTCTACAGAGAATGTTAACTTCCTCGCTCCAGACTAGTGAAATAGTAGAACTCTAACTTGTACATTTACTAAGACTGTTTTTTAGTGTGTTTTTGTTTTTTACATTTATTATTTTTATTTCATTTTTTTAAGCTTATCTTCTATTTGTCCCAGATCTTCCACCAGGCGCCTGACCCCAATGTGCCCCTGCCCCAGCCCCAGTCACGCTTAGGCTCTAGGAGAAACCGGGCCATCTGCCTTTCCACTGGACCTAGGAAGCCTCGCAGCATCTACACCCCAACACTGTGTCTAGCAGACGCAGACAGTGAGTCTAACCTCCGCCCCAGGCAACAACAAGAAACAACAGGCTGTACCACTGCCTCTGCCAACATCTCTTTGTTGCTCCTCGAGTTTATTTGTGCTTATTCGCGATTGTTCACCCAGTTGTGGTTGACATAAGTTAGGACACTAACACATATTCCACTTAAATCTATACTATTAAATTAGGTTATCCAGGTAGTTTTACTTGTTTAATGTTTTGTTTTTTTACATTCATAATACTGTATATAGAAATGCTTTCCTGGTAATGCCGTATTATTGAGGAATTCTTGCTTTTTTGTTTCAAGTATTTAAGTAAACTTGATTTATGTTTATCTATGTTATTATGTATGTCTAGTTTAAATAAAAATTGGCCTGAGCCTACCGCCATTGTAACTCTGTCAGCGGGGTTTTAATGCGGGTGTCGTTGGCTATGTAACCCCTGGTCCCTGTATAGGTGAGGCTGTCAGCAGCTGCAGCCCTGGCAGCACGCCGATGGGGAGCATGGAGTCCCTGTCCTCTCACTCCTCCGAGCAGAACAGCTTCTCTAAGACCGGTTCGTCCTCCACCACCACCACCACGGGTGCCGGCGCTATCCAGGCCAGGAACACGAGGAACCCAGTCACAGGCCTCCAACGCAGCCCCTCACAGGTGGAGTGGGTTCAAAAAAAATAAAGAGATATGCAGAAATGCACATGTATAGAAAGCAAACTACAACACATCGCATATTACGGTTTGTTTTTCAAAAACGTGGATCCAATGCGTGTTATTTGTTCCCTGTCCAGTGTTCCAATGGGGCAAGGTCCGCGGAGCTGTGTGTCAGCAGCCCGGAGTCCAGCTCAAAAGAGGACACCGGAGGTCGGACGGACGGCGAGTCTGAAGACCCCCTCAGCTGGGCCTCCTTCAGCGTCCTGACCACCCCATTCCCTGAGTCCGCCGCCCCCAAGAAAGCCCCTCACAGCCAGCCAAGCTTCAGGTTGCCGACCCAGCTGAACCGCTCTGCTGCTCAATCGCTCCGATCCCTGCACGTCTCTGAAGGTAGGGGGGTGCAGACCAATCATTAAGAGAAGTGAGGAGTAAGCATCCGTGATTGTAGAGTCGCTACGCTCTTATGAATTTCAAATACTTAAGGACTCATAATTCTGACATAAAAAAAGCGTTTAGTAGCCTGATGTTTTTGTGTCCTTAATTCTGTCCCATTGGCTGCCCTGTCTTGTCCTAATGTGACATTTTTATACCGTAAGAAAATATATAATTTTAACGTGCCATATGTTCTATTTAATCCTTCAACGTTAAGGTTGCTGCAATAGAGATGCAAGGTTACAAGCTGTATTAGTATGTACGCCACCACTCCTATGGTGACAGCCCCCCCCCCCCCCCCCCCCCCCCCCCCCGTGCCTAATTATCTCTTGGTTTGATTTATGCTCAGCTTCTGTTCTGTATGACAAATGACCGGCAATGTTTTGTCTCCCTCAAGGCCCAAAGAAGTGCTCCGGTTCTGTCCAGAATCTGTCAGCGCCGGAATCCAAGGAGAACCTCAGGAACCCTCCAGGCCACCCAGACCTCCCGCCTAAACTAGTGACACGCCGCAGAATGGACAACTCCCCTAGCAACGGCTACCAACGACCTGGATCAGTGTATGTACTAATTAATGAACAAATAACTTTCTTTTAACGATTACCAATACCGACATGATACTCGGAGCAGATGTCCTTGGCAATCCAGACAGGAAAGTGTACACTGTTCTCCTCAGCCATGATTAACAGTTTGTTTTGGTGGCTTGTTTTGGAACACCAAATATTTTTATTCATAGTTCACAATAGTTATAGACATTTACCCAAAATGGCCAATGTTTTTATCTTATTGAAAATATATAAATTGGCCATCATATCATGGCTTTAACACACTATAGCCAACTTTTATGTAAACAGAGAAGCATTTATAATAAACATATACTTTTGGAAACACAATAAAACACATATGAACCATATGAACAAAGCAAAATAAGCATAGCAGTTTTATTTGGATGTGAGCCGGTCTACAGCCATAGTTCTAAGGGCGGCGTTAATCTAATTACATATATTAAAGCTAATTTCCTAGCTTTTTGACCCCGGAAAATTAACTTTTAAGTGGGCACACGTTAAAAGCACTTACGAACCACAAACATTTACCTAATTTTACGACGGCCACATCATGAATACTTTTTCGCACAGCAAAGCTGACCTTAACCCATACCAGCTATGATAATTCATCTTCCCATTGCACACTGCATGTTCTCTAAGTGATATTGTGAATGAGAAACTGTTCATTGCAATGGTGTGACGTGAAAATGCTGAACCTTTGTTTAATTTACATTTCCTCTTGTCCTAATTCACTTAACAATAGGTTAAGGCCATTGGGCAAGACTACAACTTCTGATTAGCTTTCACTCTCTCTCTCTCTCTCTTTCTCTTTGGCTCCCTGAAACTTCTACTTCCTTCTCTCACTTGGAAATCTACGCCTGCCCTTTTCTTTTATTTATGAGCATTGAGAATAGGGCTGTCTCTTGGATCCGATGTGTGTTTTGTGCAAGTGTGTGTACACTTCTGTTTGTGTGTGCCCTTGTGCGCGTCTAGGCGTGCGTGCGCCTATGCGTGGATCTTTTTCGTGCGCACATCAACACAGTGAGATTTATGCCAATTTTCCCTTTTGTGGGGAGGCAGTCTTTAATTACTTTCTGCCTGCCCTGGGGTTGCTGTGACCCAGGAACTCTCTGCTCTCTCTTTCTCTCTCTTTCGCTCTCTCTCTCTCTTGCACTCTCTGTTCCTCTATCCCTCTCTCTTTCTCTCTGTCCCTCTGTCCCCCTCTCTCTCTCTCTCTCTCTCTCTCTCTCTCTCTCTCTGCCCTCTTTCTCTCTCTCTTGCGCTTTCTCTTGTGCTCTCTGTCTCTCTATCCTTTTCTCTATCTCTCTATCTCTCTTGCACGGGACAAGTAAGATTGTTGTGTTCAACGTGTCATCGAGGTGAAAGCCAATTGCACGGTTGCTGGAGAGGTTTGGCTTTTTATATAGAGCAGCCCGTTGACGCGGTTGTCCTGCTGAGGTAAGGGCCTTGCCAGCTGGGTCAAGAACGAGGCTCCTGCTTGGTTGAACCTAGTTTCATGACCCGGTGAACGGAGGCTGGCCTGGTCGAGTTGTAATTGCCTGGAAGGAAGGAAACCTCGTCTATTGTGTTCCTTTCCGCATTGTTTCTAACAACAATTTGCCACACTGTTCAAAGGGGAAAGTGGAATGCTTCGGATTTTATTTTGTGAAAATGTCAGGTTATTATGCAGTTGTCCCAGTATAGCCCATCAAACTAAACTAAACAAAAAAAACGGTATGGTCACTACTGATTTGTTTAGCCATATGCATTTGTTTTGACAGGTTACCTTTGATATACTGTATCTAGAGAACTAGCAGTTGCTAAGCTTCATATATTGTTAATTCTATTCTATTGTCTATTAAAATAGCCATAATAACAAAAAATTACAAATAATGGAAATGTTAGAAAGTTTTTAAGATGAATGCCTGCTGATTGATTTTGTCATTATTTTTAGGGTTGCCAGAGCAATGCTATTTGAAAATGCCTCGTTTTCGCAGCCAGTAGCTGTCGGAAGGTAGAACATTTTAACTGATTATTCTCCAGCAGTTTCACTTCTTTTCAGTCTTTAGCCTTATATGGCACGTTTTTTTTTTCATGTATTGGCTTTACTCACACAAAGTTATTTTTCTATTGACAGAGATGCCAAGGCAATGTACTCCTGTGAGGCAGAACACAGTCATGAGCTCAGCTTTCCACAGGGGGCACAGTTCTCAAATGGTGAGTTATAAAATATCAAAACATACACCAGTCACTCACAAACAGCACATAGGACCTATTCAGCTGGCAAGACTGATTATGCATTTGTGTTTGACTCGCGGAACAAAGGGTTACACCTCAGATTTATGGTTTACATTTGAAAAAGAACGTCTTTCATTTCTGCTTTTGATGTACTCCAGTACTGATTCACGTTTTTATAAAAGTGCAAAAAGAATGTGCTAGTCACCGACTGAAAATGTAAAAAGTAATTGTCAAAATGCCAAAGTAGCTGAATACGGATCTGATCGAATCTGCATTCCACAGAGGGCTTGTCACTATCATGGGCAGCGCCCAGCATTGACTTGGTACATTCCTACCGCAACGTTAACAATGGTGTGCTGTGAGCATTGCTTTTAGCATTATTCTCTCCCATATACTTTTGGCCCAATCCAGATAGCCTAAAAGACGTTTTATTACCACTTGGACTTTCCATTAAAAGATGATTTGACAGAGCACCAGTGCAGCAGTACAGGTCACTGTAACCTATTGATGGAAGGCACCAGCGGCTGTTTTCTGTTAGCATCGCCAGTGTAAAACCTCCCAGCCGTTTAGATGGCAAGCAGAGAAAAGTCTTTCTGAGCATGAGTTTTTTTTTTTTTTGGGGGGGGGGGGGGGGGCATTTTTCATGGATCAAATACATGTATCTTAATGTTTTGATTTGTATTTCTCGATTGAGAGTCAAATAGATTAAGAAAGAGATTAAAAAAAGATCTTTCCTAGTCTGTACCCTTAATCTGTTAATATAATTTATACACCATACTTTTGTTATTAAAACATATTCATTTGAATGTCCAGATGTCTAGGAAAGCCTGTGACTTTTTTATGTAGAATCCTAACACATGTGGGTAGTGATGAAGATGGTTGAATTATTGCTTCCTGCGTCTGATGTCTGGATTACATGCTTTAGAACAAGGTGTGCTCCATTCCACTTCATGACTGATGCATCTGTGTTTTTGTTATCTTGTCCTAAGTCTATGCCTCGGTGGAACCGGGGTGGCTTCAAGCGACGTTTGATGGGAAAATGGGCCTGATCCCGGAAAACTATGTTGTTTACCTCTAAACTCAAGAGGGGGGCTACAATGAAAACAACAATTTAAGCATCTTTTTCATGGTATCCATGGTAATAATAACCTGTAGTGTGAATTGATAGCTGTCAAGGTGTTTTGCTCGTAATCAAAAGTAATAGTACGTAGTGTGAATGTTGTTGTGGTGGAGGTTTTTGTTTTCAACCAACGTTGGAACAGTAAGTAAGTAAATACAAGCAGGTAGATTTGCTGATCAAGTGTGTTAACCCTGCAGCACTTCAGTTTTTAGCATTACTGTTGGCCACTCAATCCTTCACCATTGCTCAAACAAGTCCTCTTATTTTTTTCAAAATATGTGATCCTCTGACCAATAATAGCACAAAACAGCAATTAATGATAATTTTAACAACTGTGGTTATAATCGTTATTTTCATCGGAAGTGTGATACAGTTGAAAAGATATGAGAGAGAAAACACTTAACGTTCTTTCTGTTGTTGGTGGTTAATGTGCAACCATGTAGTCCTGTTCACTGCTGTAGCTCACTCTTAATCCATCTTATGGTACTGTAAAGTCAGCCTTCTGTGGCACACTGCTTAACAAGCATCTTAACTGAAAATATATATACACTCTTTTCTCACTTCGCTTTTTATATAAATGATCACATCAACTACTTGTTTGATATATATTTGTAATATATTTTTATGCTTATGAATGTAGTGAATTTATTTTTAAATAATGGAATTTTGGATGCCGGATGTGTAACAGTACGCTGGTGTACTTGTGATGGCAACATAAAAGCATGCAAACCCAGATAGACATGTATCTGATTATATTTTGCTAAAGAGATTGATATTTCTGTATTAGTGCCACAATTATGTTCTAAAGGCTGACATAATAAACATCTATTGTCTTATTTCTTTGTTATTATTTCAGTCAAATGTATCTAGGAAAATGGGACTTGGCTTTAAAGTACTACAGCGTTGTTACCAGATTCAAACTATCACAACAGTCTCTGACGTACACTAAGGTATTTGGGGTATAAAAATTGCCAAGATCAGTGTGTTCTTTTCCATTTAAAATCATGAGAATGTTTTGTGACCTTGAAGGCAGATTGTAAAGTGATACTCCCTCACTATTAGGAGCTTTAAGGATATTGAAAGGAAATGCTATAAATGCAGACAGTCTGAAATAAATCTTTTATAGTTTTTATAGTCTTTCTTTGACGAACAGGTTCCTTATCATTAACTGTAACCAGACAGTTATCTTTCTAAAAATAAATGAAGTGTTGTATTCTGTATCAAAGACAAATATATAGGTGAACCTAATTCATTTATCAGCTTTATTGCATTCAATTAGGTTTTTTTTCCCTGCAGTGCATACTACTGGGTTGTTCATTTGTAACCTGAACCATTCCTTGTCAGAACCTTATGCGAGTGTTTTCAGTAAGCACAGCAGAACATACGTTTTATCCAGGTCGACTGGTGTGTAGCACATTCAGACAAAGACTTAGTTTTTAGAAAACCAGCATTTAAACACTTTTTACCAACAAGAGGACTGTTTAAAACTAAAGTAATTGAGCATTCGAAGAATGCCAATGATGAGAGCTCTTGTGTATCTCTACTCAAATTTATCTTTTTATAATTCAGTCAGTAAGTACAATATTTCTGAAACGATATCAATGAAATAAGACTGCAGCCCTACTTGTAAAGCACATCTAGCACTGGCACTCACATTACGTTGCAGGGCAAAGCCTTTGATGGTGGTAAATGTTTAAAAAAACGTTGCCTGGGAAAACAACTGACTGTTCCTTGTATGCATCGAAATCACATGTCTTCTAAAACATAAAAAAAGGTTTTTGAACCCTTCTTGAATAATAATGGGAGGAGATAACTGACACACAGGCACGATATGTAAAAATCCTTCTTAAAACAGGATAACGTTCATTTAACCCTGTGTACAGAAGGATTGCCATCTTCGTCTTCACTTTGTGTGGAAGAGGAGAGGCCTCACCATGCCTGCCAGCACCTTGGGAAGTTGGGAGGCGATGACCTCGGACATCATCTCGGGAAACTCCACCTTCATGGCGTCTGCCTGGATAAAGGTGCTCAGGCAGTACAGGTTAACCTTCTTCACTATCTGCAACCAACACAGAACCACAGAGTTAGAATCCGCACACTATGAACAAGAAAATGGGTTAATCCCTATTTGCTAATTTGTCCTAATGAAAACGTGGTCACGCATATGGAGCCCTTTGGGAGTGGGTGTCCATACCTCGTGCATAGAGTCCATGAGCTTGGTGAGGTGGTAGAAGCGCTGGGAGCTGGCCACCACACCCCTCTCCTTCATGTTGATGACTTTGCTCAGCTCTCGGATGTAGTTCTGCCTCATCTCCTCAAACTGGGCCTGGCTTTTTAAGCCTTCCAGTGGCACTGATAACCAAAACACCGTGGTTAAGATTACAAATGACAAAGAACAAAACGTGTTGTTCCGTAGACACAGACAGCCTAATCAGGAAGTTTTTTTTTTATATCATATCAGTGTGTTTTAATACGTGTCTCCATGTATCTGAGGGAATACATAGACAACCGTCGGCCGTTTTGGTGGCTGTGATCTTACACTTCACAAAGTTTCTGGTGTATGTCCGTAAAAAGGAGTAAATTTTTCGATTATTATTATTTTATTTATTTATACCGGGGCAACCGATTATGCCGTACACTGTAAAATCTGTATTTATGATCAAGTTTAAGGGTGCCTTTTTTTTCTCTCACATTAAACTCAAGTTGGTAAAACACTGAAACTTGATAATAGCTGCAACATAAATCCTCCCGTCAAGTTCAAGGCCCGGTCAAACAGACTCCACATAACAGGCTGTGTACATCCAATTCATCCACAGCAACGGAAAAAAAAGATCCCTAAAGATTCACATCACAATTTCTTATTTTTTGGTTACAGAAAGTCAGCCTTTAAGGAAATGTTAATAGCGGTTCATCTCATGAGTCATAGTGGAAGTTTCTTTGTGTGTGTGTGTGTGTGTGTGTGTGTGTATATGTGTGTGTGTGTTACCAGTGTTAAGTAGCATGATGGCTTTCATGCAGAGAAACTCCTCTCGGGTCACTTGGAGGTTGGTAAACTCCTGTGGGATAAACTGCATGGCCAAGCACAGGTCATAGATAGGAGATCTTCTCATTCGCTCCCTTTTATAGAGAACAAAGGAAAAAATCACAAGAAATATTACAGTGTCTCTGTTGAGATAATATGTAATACTGAAAGCTTAAATGCAGAAAAAAATACAATGACTGCTCGTCACTTACTGATTGAGAATAAGGTCTGGCGCAAAGTAAAGGTATTCACTGGTAACGTTCTGAAAGGACCTCCACCCCAGAGAAAACACCATGAGATTCATCCAGGAGTACTGAATAAGGCTCATTTGGTCGTTGATGTGAAGGCTACAGAAACCTTCAGACACGAAGACAAAAAAACAAACAAAAGTAAACTAAAACTGTCTTGTGTTATGTTTTCCACGCCCGATTCACTTTATGAGTTGTGCGATGTTATTACATAATAAATGATTCCAGATATAAATTGAAGTACACAATGCTCTGATTTTGTTTCTCAAGCGTGAAGGTACTGATGCATCTCAGTGAGCAGGCAGAGCCGAATGGCCGTGCCCGCACACTACTGTTTTTGTCCTTGGTGTGCCGTCTGTAGCTACCACAGTCAGTCAAGTAAATCCCTCTGAACGTTGTGATCTGGCTCGACTGTCAGTACACAGGACATGTTGTCTTAAATCATAAATCAACTAAATCAAGTCTCTTTCGATTAAAATTTGAATTTTTCAGTGAGTGCTGTTGACATTTGACATGTTCCAGCTCTGAACCTTCTACCAATGTACACTAAGTATCATTATTTAACATTCATTTAATTATCCCGATTAAAAAATATAGAATATAATCCTTTTTAATCCCTGACTTTAAGGCTGTGCTACGATTACTCCCTGTGTGTTTTTTGTGGCTTGCGCCGTAGTTCAGGTTGTTTCGTGCACTTGTCCTGCTTGTTCTACACTTAAGGCCTTCAGCCTGACCTGTTCAGTTCCCATGGTAACAGCCAGTGGCTGCAGCCCACAACCCTGAGCTCCCTGAGGGACCGTGGTTACCTGGCAGGGACTTAGACCAGCGGACGATCCACATCAGCTGCCTCTCACACAGCCGGTTCAGGCTGTTGAGCAGGAGGTTGGGCATTTCGGGCAGGGAGTTGTCGTAGCCTGAGTACACCACCTCCGGTTCGATATTCTCCAGGATATTAATGATCTGCGGGGAGAGCTGGAGCTCGCGGATGGCCGGCATGCAGGGCAGGGAGGCCATGGATTGGCCCTCAGCGGACAGGGCCAGTGGTGACTGGAACATCAGGGACGGAGCCAGGCCCAAAGCCTTCAAGGTCCCAAAGCGTTTCAATTTCCTGCCTGGGAGAAAAAGGACAGAAATAGAAAAGAAATTTCTGTGTGATTAAGTGATTATATTTTATGGCATCAAGATGTGCCCTGATGATAAAGAGGGGAGATAATTCAATTTTAAGATAAGAATGTTTTAGGATCAACTGATGAAAAGGAGAGAGACCTGGTAAAGGAAAGCAGACAATACTATATCTAGAAGTACTGAAACGGTGGTGTTCTGCAACTGGTGATGGGTTAACAACAACACAAGTGAACATACATTTAATTCAGAAAGGCTTAAAAGTACCTCCAAGCATCATCCCAGCTTGATAGCACTTTCGGAGTCGACACGCTGGGCAATTCTTTCTCCGAATCTTATCCACAATGCAGTCATTTCGACCAGCGCAGAGATAGTTATGATGGCCTGCTCCAAAAAAAAAGAAAAAAAGAAACAAAGTCAGATTATACATATTATTGAAATATATTTTTTTATGTCTAAGATAGTAGGGCTATGAATGAAAAGTTTTTTTTTAATGATTTTCAAAAGTTTTGTCTTGTTAAGATCATGGCTGCTTCAATATCTCGAGTGAGAATGAAAGAAGAGAATTGAGAGGCAGAGGGAAAGAGAGACGGATAGAGAGACAGAGAAAGAGAGAGGGGGGGCAGCGAAGAAAATTAGATAGAGGCAAGGCTGTGAGGACACGTTGACATGGCCATGGTCAGACATAGTGGCTCTAAAATATCTCGTCCTACCAAGATAACGAGACAAACAACAAAGTCAGAATAAAAGAACACCATGAGCACTGGTCAATGTGATACAGTTTCTATTGACCCCAAAAGGACACTGTACAAGGTCAGGCACAGAAATATTAAATGATAGTGCTATTTAATTTGGTGCACTGTGTTACAGCAGTAGCTGGATATTTATTTCAAGGACTGATTCAACTGAAAGGATTCATTAGTTTGTGAAAAATGATTCGCCATGCATGAAACAAAATCATATTTGTGATAATATTGCCTTCAGTCAGAAATGATTAGTCTAAGAAACATTACCTAGACAAAACTAAAAAGAAAATGTGTCAACATAATAATAGATACACCTGTTTCCACCTTCAACGGCTCTTTTAAAGAACACTTTGCAGCTCCCACAGGTAAGGACTCCATAGTGACAGCCAGAGGCTTCGTCCCCGCAGATCATACACTGTCTCTGAGGTGACATACTGAAAACAAGCGGATATGCAGCACACAAACACAGGACACATTATAGAACACTGACCTTTACATTTTACTTACAATGTCAATACCCTAAATACATAACAGTTATGTAATAATTAAAATAACTCAAATCAAATAAGGATTGACAAGAGATAACATTGTTAATTGTTAAACTAACAGTTGAATACTAAATGGGATATGCTTAATGACTACCCAGGGTACGTAAATGGCGTTGGGTTTCTCTGTTGCAGAGACGAGTTGTGCATCCCATCGTAGCTACAGTGGGCGTAGGGGTCTTCCGGAACACCGCTGGACTGGCACCAGAACGCGGGCTCTGGGGAGGTTTGGATCGACCATCTGGGGCTGGGCATTTCACTCTTGCAAACCATCAAATGATGTGGTACTTGTGCGTTAGTATCAAAACACATCAAACCCCTACTGGTTAAAACACCTCTAGAGTCCGTCTTTACATGTGGTACCATCGCCAATTGGTCAAGAAAGTTAGCAGGACTACCCACGTTTTGCGCACCCGTAGCGGCAGATGTAAAACTGGTCGACTCCTCCACGAAGCTTAACGTCTGTTTCGTCTCGGTATCGTTATAACTGACGTCGAGATTCGGTAGTTCCGTTGATTGACCAATATTAAAATTGGAACATGCAGTGTCCATAATCATTGAAGGCTCATTTTCATCTTTGATTAACTTTGCAACTCCAGTAGTTGAAGGTGATACACCGGACAAACTTTCCGGAGCCACTGCAGAGTCTTTTGTGCAGCAAACTTTTGACCTATCCGTCCATACTACCCCGCCAGGCTTGAGATATTCGTTTGAACAATCGTAATAAGGTTTGGTCACAACGTTACAGTCTTTGAATAGTGCACTGTCGTTACTAGAGCTTGGACCAGAGCACATCATTCCAATGTTCCCAGCATTACGCATGACCGTGGGCATATTGGTGAGGCACTGTGGCTCGCTTGAGAATTTCCCCTGACTGAACCCGACATCTGTGTACTTTTCGATAAAGTCACTTACTCTTTTACTCGTATCGGTGGAGTCGGTGCTCGAAGTACTTTTCGTTTCCATCCCACCGTTAACTTTATTATCCATCCTGTGGTCTGGGCAACGTCGTAAAATGATCACAGAAGAATATATGAGGAAACGAAACAATGTCCCAGTGATGTAGCGGAGCAGACTTTCCTAAAATCCTCCTCCCCGATGAGAAAGGCAGTGCCTTAGTGATCCTTTCACTTAGGTGCGTATTCGTATTATAGGTGGTTCCAATATAATACTTGAATGAACTCTTTAAGACAGTTTTAAACCCTAATGTGCATAACTAATTACAGGAGCCTGTAGAATAAATGTTTTAATTTGTCACTAGTCAAATGTCACTTGTCTCCCCTTTTTATGAAAGCCTGCCTTGCTGCTATAAAAAATGTTACATGATGTGGAAATATGCTTTAATTTGCCGTCTGACTTTCCTTTCGATTGTCTTCACATGTCTCCACATGCACCTGTGTTGATCTCTCAGTATGTTCCTCCCTTCTCAATGAAGTCCAAATTCTGCCAAGGTAAGAATCTGCTTCATGGCAAATCCTCATGATTTATTAGTCGCACTCCATAGCAGCAAAGATCCTGTCCATCGTTCATTGACCATCCATGAAAAAAGTTGAATTGAGTCTCCACCTTACACTGTACTGACTTAACCGGATTTGAGAGATAATTACATGCAGGTTCTTCCCTTTTGTGGCCTTGAGCAACCCCACATTCCATTCAAGGATGATGGTGTACTTGTGATGTAACCGCAAACCTATAAATAATGGCCATGGCATATTATTTAAAACTGTTCTCAGGAGTTACTTTTTGTCTCTAAAGCCGAGCTCTACATATGTGTTATATTGTGATGATACAGCTGGTTTATAAAATTGTGTGTGATAAGCTAGCCTCTGCTGTAAATGAAAAAAAAAATTTTTGTCACATTTATTCTTTTATGAACTGGTATTTGGTTGAACAAGCTGAAATACGCTTCCTGTTGAGCTCTTAGCTCTTCTAAAGTATACGACATGATCAAATTAGTCTTTGTAGCTATGTTTGGCTTTAGTTCATTTATTTCTTCACCATGAATATCCAGGGTTGATGTTTTCCTGTTACTAGGAAACTGGATTAGAAGAAGAAGGAAAACGCATAGGGATTGGACATTCTGCTTCTTGGTTAAACCAATGGCCCGCAGTAAAAGGTTTGAAGCAATTTAGACAGATGTCAATCATTTCTCAAAAAAAGGATGAGGGATGGGTGTAAATGGATTCCAGGATCATTGAACATGGTGACGAACAAGTTTGTGATTCAGTTTTCTGTTATCTTTGCAGTTTTTTTTAAACCGATGAGACGTGTAAGACTGGGTTTATCTCTTGAGAATGGATAGTGTAGATGCACGCAGCAGTTATGATGCACACACAAGCCTTGACCCTATCTCCTGCGTCACTTTTCAAATACTAAAAAGCAACAATTCATTTGGTAGTTGTTCATAATTCTAGCTATTATTGAGTAATTGTTCACTTTTGTTTTAAAATCTTAACAGGTTCTATATGTTTTTTAAACATACTGAAACTAGCTTCTAGGGTCGAGGTGACCAAAGACATACTCTGCTCTTGTCGCTTAGCCTCTCCTGGAGTTTTAGCACTACTCCTGGTCCCCATGACAACGACACTTCAAGATAGACCATTTAGATACCCATTCCTGTCTGTTGTAAAAAAAAAAAATGGCGTCACACACGCAGACATACACGCTCACAGATAGTGCATAACATCTTGAAGCATGAAACATCCTCACGTTTTATGAATACTCTGGAGTGCCAGCCTTTTTGAAAGTCTGCTCCATTTAATCTATTCTTTATATATTCTATAACAATAAAAAAAGATGTGGCTTAATTTCCAGAACAATTTTATATGGAATATGAATCATATTCAACAGCATTGGCTCAACGAATAGCTAGATTAAAAGATTTCCTGCTTTAGGTGTAAAATATGAAAACCTCTCCTGATCTTAGACCATAAATACAGTAAATAGTTCATGTTCAGAAGAGGGAGCACTGATTCACAATGTTACAGACAAATGACTCCTGACATGTTCCATATTCACGTTCATGTCATGCGTATTGTGAATCACTTTTTCCTTCTTTCTTTTATGTGTCAGCACCACTGCGGAACAACAGCGTGCCACTTCGATGCTGGTCAAGTGTTTGGAGAGTGGAGAGTCTGAAAGGTGAGCCAGTGGGGGGCCTCTATTCGTGTGGACAGACCGGAGATGAAGGGGAGCCATTTTGTGTTCCTGAGAAGTCAGGCTGTACTAATAAATTGGGGTTTAATATGTAGCAATTCTGTTTTAATAATGTTAGAGGTGTTAAAGATGGGGTGATGGGTTAAGGATCTTTACAAATGATTTAATTATACCTGCTTCGAAACAGTTTGACATGATTATATATACTGTATATATACACACACACACACACACACACACATATATATATATATATACAGTATATTTATACATTTTTAAGTGTTTAATAAGATCAATAATGTCAAATTATGTTTATATATATATATATATATATATATATATATATATATATATATATATATATATAAACATAATTTGACATTATATCTCTTTTTAAAATGTTTTCAATTTCACTAAACGTACTGTCAAAACACACTTAGTAAGTATAAACAATACAACTGTGGTCAGTAGACTTTGAGTTGAGGTGAAAATGCTGAAATGAAAATGAAAATCGTAGTACTGAAACACACTGCACACAACTGCCATTTAGTATTTAATTAATCAAATATGTATTATACCAGTTTGGCCATGGTCTGACAGTCACCAGAACAATTACAAGAGCGCCACCATGTGGATAATCAGCTTTGTACACTTGTTGGTGCTGCAAATAGGAATATGTCTACTTGGCATATTACCCTATGAATGGCTGTTAGTTTGAAAGTAAATCTACGTTATCAAGATCAAATAAACCCCACGTGCTTCTAACTCTGCATTTAGGGGCTGGTCACAAATGCTTTGCAGTAGTAGCTGCATTAGCATGCCATTCCAAACAACACTTTAGTTGGACATAAAGGTAGTATGATATGGTAGTTTCATGAGCAATCTAAGACTAGACTTAATGAGTCTTATTGCAGTATATATCAGGATAATATACAGTATATCACGTTGCAACAAAAGATGTTAAAGAACGTTGTTTTGCTTTTGGGACTTCAGTGGTGTCTACCCTGAAAGTGTCAGCTCAATTTAACTTGGTAATCAATCATTTTGTAAAGTGTGTACTATTGCTTATCCCAGAATATTTGTCCCACCCATTGTAATGCATTATATAGTGGATTACACCACTTGTAAAGGTCAACTAGTAATTGTATTACTAACAACACAATGCTGACATGGCTTGAAAGTTAAGAGGGTAGTTGTGTCACTCTTAACTTCTATGATTCCATGTTTTCTTCTTGTTTTCTGCCTTCAAGCAAAATTACCGTTATATATTGGAATGAATGTTATCTTTGGTTTTACATATTAGTGTAAGATGATACATTTTTTGGCTGCTAAGAAAATGGCATCAGGTTTTAGGTTGGTCCTCAGACCAACAATCCAAAAGGGTGATCATCATTTCAGAAAAAAAGAGTCCGTTTTCTGCTATTATCTTTCTTTATTAGATGTTCTTTACCAGCTAAAGGGGTAAGAAGCCATGCACATCACATCACTTTATGTTTGCTGCTCATTTTACTTCGGAGTCCCCGCGTAGCAGCTCCGTCTCGCCTTGGCTGAACACGTCAAACTCTCTCTCTCCCAGCGTTCGGATCAGCTCAGCCAGTTGCCTCGTGCTGTGGCTGTTCTCCTCCAGCAGCTCGTAGCGTAAACTGGAGATGTCCTGTTTGATCTCCTTCAGTTCACCTGTAGAACCACATGGGGCAGGAGCATAACTTTGGGTCGGCTGTTCGTGTCACCAACAATAATAATACTGCATATCGATGTTAATAATCCCTTTAAAACAACTAGAACAGGATGCAACTGGTCAGCCATTACTATAGCAGACTTTGTCACTGTTAATGCATTTCTACCTATGCAAACAAAAGATAAAACATGGCTCGCTTGTATTTGTTTGTAGAACATAGTCTGATGCCTGGAACATTTTTATATTTACATGTACAGTACCAGTCAAAGGTTTAGACACATTTTCCCATTGTATTGAATGGGAAAGTGTGTCCAAACTTTTGACTGGTACTGTATATACTTGCAAGTTTTTTTTTACATTTTATAGAACAAATAATGACATTGTTTTGTTTGAAGATTGCCCTGAGCTTTGGCAAACCCCAGCTGAGACTGCTTTGGAAACCTGCCTATATTCATACACAACTATCTGGTATAGGTCTGGAGACATCATACTTTCCATGGTTTAATCCAAGAGGGTCAGCACGAATTACAGAGGAATATGTAAAAAACAGAAAAGAAAAAAAAGAACGTAATTGACGTGAAATGTAACTCAACTCACCTTCATTTACTTCATTGTTGTCCTTGTCAAACTGTGCATTTATTATATATCTTTTTATTAAACGATTCATTATCTTCTGCGCGTTACAATATGAAAATTAAGGAAAGATAGTTATTTTTGGGTCGTATGTTAGTTGTACATATAGGAAAGGGATACATGTAATTCAATTAATTGCAATTCTTGGACAATAAACATACAAACTGTTGGCTAATTTTGCATAGGTTATTTGAATAATCTTGAAACATCGGACATATTTAAAATATTCTATGTGATCTGTTAAAATATGTAAAAATTTAAGAATAATGTTTATTTACCTGGTGACGGCTTGGACAAGTTGAAGTGTCAACAACAGTTACATTCTTCTGTCCGCCTAACTAAATAAATAAATACTTACAATTTACAATAATAGTTAATTTCTTTATCGTCATTCAAGATTTAACAGGAAGTGAAATATAAAGGCAAAGACATTTTGCAACTTTTAAGTGCAACACAAGGGGGCTCTGCATGCCTTTTTAAACACACACGGTCAGATTCTCCAAACAGGTTATGTAACCACAGCTACACATTTATGTGGCTGAAAGTCTATCTTAAAGCATGACTTAATTTTGTCAAAAATATTGGACAAGATCTATTTATTCCATCATATGATATGGCATAAAAGCAGTATACAAAGCAATGCAAGCAATATGAAAATGCCTCTTGACCCCCACCTCATAAAGCTCTGTGTCATCTTTAAAATCTTCTTTGTGCCTTGTCAGAGGTAGCAGGATAAGATTCCCCACACCCACCACCAACGCCACGATGGACTTTGGACTGGGGATTAGGTTAAAAGGCACAGGTAGAGTACCCCCTTCCTCAAAGTATGAGAACCAGAGTTTAGCCCGAGCAAACTTCCACTCCACATCAGCATCATCCTGTGAATCCAATGAATTGGAAGATGTGTAATAGGGATCAGAGTCAAAGAGACAGGGGCTATTCTGCATCAAAGACTCTGTCTCGGAATTGTATAGCATCAATAACGATTGTATTACTGTCAGTCCAGTATCTGATTGGTCATCTTTTACATTAATAGCAAATATGATTTATATATAAATATTCAATGTGTAAACTTCATATTAATATCATAATTTTACACTTTTGAGTGTTCTTGTAGCATTAGCATTCAAACACACTATTCTCAATTAAGATGAGAAGTTATACAGAAAGTTTATACCACTTTTTTAGGTAATATTCTTTTAAACATAATGTAACTTTTTAAACAACTCGTAAAGGTGCTTTGAGAGTCTGAAAACTGAAAAAACGAATGTAATCATTGGAGTAGCAGGTGAAACTTGAAATGTCGTATTAAGGTTTAATGTTCCCTCAAAATCTGAAGGGACTATTCAAAGGGACATTTACTGTGACAGAACATATTCAAATATCCTTTTAGAATAGGTAAAAAGTAATTTTACAGCCAACCAATTGTTCCAGGAATAATGACCTTATCTATATAACTCAAAGCATATGCAATTACCCAGAGTGCGCTCTACCTATCAAATAATGTACCAAACTGATAGCACCAGTAAAGGAAAGATGTATATAATGTTGTCCATCAAACTGTTCATTTCTTTTTTGAAGAACACCTAAAATGCCTTGTCATGAGAAATGTTCTATCTTTATATTCCTGGAAAGAACTGGCATCTGTGCCCCTTTTGTAATCAAATTAAATTAAACAGCAAATGCGTGCTTAACAAAGTAAAAATTGATTGTTACCTGAATTTCTTGGAATGAGCTGTTGATCATGGCAATGAGCATGTTGAGCAAGACAATTACCATGGTGACGTTGTAGACGCCGTACAAAACATAGCCAATGTTCTCAATGAACTTGTGGTCATTGTTGATGACCACAGACTTGACTTCAGATAAGCCGAATATAGCCCAAAATAATGTCTTAAAGCTCTCTTCAATCCTGAAAGTAGAGTGACAAAATACTCTCAAAAAGCAAAGTAGGAAGATGAAGAACAGATAAGAAAGATCAGAATGATAGCAAGATCCTATGCTAATTTGTTTAAACTTCAATGACCAGTCCATTTATATAATGTCAAACAGATTTCCTTGTGCAATTTGTACTTCAACATACTCACGTCGTAAAGGCATCGTTCTGCTTCGCTCCGAGGTAGTACGAGTAAAGGTTGAACATTCCAATCATGAAGGCCACGAAAACCAAAATAAAAATCACCATGAACTTGAATATGTCTTTGACTGTCCTTCCCAGGGAGATCTGCAAAGGCCCAAAGCTCTCATTGGCAGGCAGAACGTATGCTATCCTAGAGAAACTGAGAACTACAGCGATGGCGTACAGGCCCTCGGATATGAGCTGCGGGTCCGAGGGCACCCATTTAATACGAGCTGGAATACAGACAAGACACTGAAGGTGAGAATTTCACAACGAAAACACTGCATTTACGAAGTCATTCAATGTTATTATGTCTGTCTCTTTCCAGAATGGTCAAATAATGTAGTCAGTTCAATGTTTTGAATGTTTTAGCTGTTTTTGTGACCATCTATCACTGGGAAATGTTGAAGAGTCATGGGTTGTGTGGGTGTGAAAAGTAGAAATGTGTTTTCGTCAGTGAGAAACCCTAACAGAGAAAATCACATATTGATTTCTGGAGGGGACAATTATCTTACGCCGACAAATCAATATGTGATTGTTTATTATGTAATGGTTTGTGTTGACCGAATACTTTTGTTGCGAGTGTAGTGTGCAATGTCCTTGTGACAGACACAAAAACAAGAAAGTAAGCAAAATTAACATGGCCCCATTGCCCACAATGTGCAGTTATAACATAACAGTTCCACAGGGATATATAGAACCGTGAAGCTCCATTCCCTGTCTAAATATCTCCTGCAAATAATTGACAAACTAAATGGTATTACTCACCCAGTTGAAAATATTCTATCTCCACAGGCAAGGTTACATTGGATAAGTCGGTGTAGTGCTTGTCAACATAACTCTGGGCAGAATATGCATGCCAGAAAGCCATTAATCTTGTGACAAAAGATGTCACAAAGATGGCCAGCATTCCAAAGTCTAGAAGGTTCCATGTCTCAGAGAGATATTCCCGTAGACCATGAGACCAAATCTCCTTACATTCGGCCCAGATCTTTCCTGAAAGACATTCAATGATAGACACAAAGTTTACTGCCTTTTCATATAGACATAATGACAGTGACAAGTGTTATTTTTATCTTTCTCTATCAACATATACAATTAAAGTAATTGCATAGCGGCCTCGGTGGACAGACAATTATTGATTGATTTTCATCTCAAATTAAAAGTCACACCGGCTCAAATCTTGAATTATGAGTACTGAAGGTAATAGAGCAAGCTTCGAGGTAAAAATACATAATTATCTCTCATCAAAGGAACTTCCCATTTCCTGGTGTCACACATGGTAGAAAGATTAGGGAATTATTGCTCTTCCATGATTTGTAGTGTCTTTGACCCTGAGCAGTCTAAAAAGTTATTTGAGGACAACAGTGTGGGACTGGGAACATTGATTTGCCTCCAAGGATATAATAATGACATCCGCTGTGCTGAAATATCACTACAAATGTGCTAAAACAAAAACATATAATTATAATAAAGACTACAGCTTATTGCAACTAATAGAAAATGTATAATAGAGACATCCCCTATGCTGAAATATCAGTACAGATTTTCTGACATTACGTTTTATCAAGCAATGTACACAGGCTACAGCTTAACATAACTAATGGGAAATGTACAGCATGTGTATTTAAATATACAGTGTTTGCATGCAGGAAGTTTAGAGTTCTGACCTATGACCCAGGATATAATCAGGAATTCCATCCAAGTGAAAGGGGTAGTTTTCATGCGAAAGAGCTGGGAGGGGTGATCGTGGGTCGTCATATTAGGCAGCAGAGTGGTCCCCTCGAAGCGGTCTGACGCATTCATGACGAGAAGACAAAGAAATATTGTAAAGGAAGCAGCATGGGCCACGAACTTCAGGAAGGGTCCCCGCATGACTTTTCCTATCTGAGAGAAAGGCAATAGATTTTGTTAATGCGTTAGATCATAGATTCGAAACATTAGAAAAGACCTGTACAACAAGAGCTTGATATGGTTCTCAGTCTGGTAAAATGCAATAATTCCAGCAAAACATCTTGAACTCAGTATTTTTGAGTAATACAAGTAACCTTGTAAATAAATCTTAATACTCTGCTTGCGGATTCTGCTCAGTTTTATGTGCACATAAAAATGTGCCTGTAATCCCTTTATACCGGGGAGCGAGGAAGGGAGAGTGGAGAGTTTAACCTTGCTTGAAGGTGCCATCCAGTACATCAAAGCCAGAATAGGGAGCCCCATAGCCACACCAAGGACCACTAACACCTTCATCGCCGTGCTTTTCTGTCTCAGTCCTGACAAGTTTTCGTACCAGACGGACAGTAACTGCTGTTGACAGTTTGGATGAGCCACAAACTGCAGGCGTTTCCAGAGGAAGGGTAAATTGACAAACACAATTACAATTGAACCCATGTGATCAATATGGTTATCATGAAGGCTAGAGAACGTCAGTAACAATTTAGTTCAATTGTGCTGAATGTCCGTACCTTTTTCACTTCGTACTTTATGGCCAGTTTGAGCCTAATAAGGTTTTGCCTGCCCGGTGGCTCAGTGTCACATGATTCAGGGTCACCGTTCAAAATGGCCTCCACCTCCTCTGTGTTCCGGCACAGGTCCAGTAAGCCAACCACAAAGTCTTTGCACTGCATGGACAATTTCTTGTAATCATTCTGTTTGGCAGGGGATGAAGGGGAAAGTCATTTGACCACAAGAGGAGAGGGAAACCTATGTATCTGCCAAGCTCCTGGTGCAGTATTGATTAGACAGTTGTTTCGACATCTCTTATGGTCTCTCTGCGCTGTAATGAAAGTAAGTAGATTCCCCTTGACAAATTACATTCAGTCTTTCACACTGCAGTCTTCACTTCAAAGGCTTATCAGTCTCATGGGAACAATATGTACGGAAGCGTATTACCTTACAGAACCTTTTTTAAACAAATGGTCCTGAAAGGAATATGAATACTTATAACATATAATGTAATATTTTATATTTTCTTTATAATTTAGTGTAACAGACATCTGACTAAGTCAAGTGAAGAGGACTTGCACATGTACAGGCAATACGGAATCAAACCCAGTTGTTCATGTGTGTACTGAGAACAAATCCGCCCACATATTGTCAAAGGTATATGCAGAGTAAATATCTCAAGCACTGTGTATGGTCTACATACATCCACATATCTATTGCCTCACATATTTCCTTTATGTCTAAATTGTTTAGTTTCACCAGGTCATTTTACACATTATGACTAGTGATTTGGTAGTTCTGGATTAAATGGCATCAGCAAAATCATGAGCAAAATGTAAATGTACTACTTTTTGTGCCCATGTACTTCTCCACATATTTATATCTCTCTGTCTCACACTCTCACTCCCTCTCTTTCAGAGGTAATAGAGAGACACTGTTATATCAACCCATTAGGTATTAACTGATTAGAAATGTGGAATATTGGAACAGAGGTTACCTTGAACTCCTTCTCAATGTTAGCCAGCAGGGCCAGCTCATTGCTCAGCTCCAGTGCTGCCATGACAGGGTCTTCGCTGGAGAGGGACAGGTAGGCCGGGCTGGCCAAACCTTTGTAAGCATTGATCCGGGAGCGTGAGTGGCTGAAAGAGTCTAATTTCTGATCAGAGCTGCAGGAGTTGCACTGGCAGAAGTAGTCGTGCGGTCGCTCAATACTGGCACCTCTCGTCAAGAGGATGTGCACGATGTCATACTCATGGCAATGAGAAGCCAGGATGATGGGACTTATATCCTGAGAGAAACGGGTCCCGTCCTCGTCATAGGCAAAAAAGTCATCATGAATCTCAGCCTGGCTGGGGCTGTTTGCCAACCTTTGACCCTCAGAGAATACGTCGTGACAAAGTATGGCCTCCACAATGCGGATGTAACCTTTGCTGATGGCTAACAGTAGGGCATCTCCTATTCGAGCCAGGTTGTTCGTCTTCAGTAGAAGCTCAGATACCTCCAAGTGTTCATTGGCCACGGCTAGCTGCAATGCATTCTGGCCCATGTAGTTCACACAGTTAACATTTAGGTCAGGCTGTTCCTCCAGCATCCTCCGCACTTCAGGAATATTGCCATACTCCGCCGCATCCAGGAATCGCTCCTCGTTCAGGGAGAGGCTGGAGGAACGAACGTAGAACATGTACCCCGGCCCCTTTCCAGCAAGCCGGCGTGGTCTGACCATCACCTGCTGAAGCATCCTCACTCTTTCCTCATTTTATCCATCTGATTGAAACAATAGCACAGACACAATTTAGCGCACTGCAACTAACAGCAGGTCAGCCTGGTACTTGTGTGTACAGTGGTCGTTTATTTTCAGTCCACCTGCTCTGATTGAAGCATCTGTCCTCGGTATTGAAGAAGGCCATACAAAAAACTCCAACATATCTAGACCACTCATCTTTGCTGCTCCCTAAGAAATCATGTGTGGGGGTCATGTCCATGTAGGTTAAGCTCCCACTATGGAAACTGCTTTTCAAATGATGAATATGCGTGATGGAAAAAGAATGCTGACTCTCTGTTCTGTGAGCCATTGCAATTGCCACAAAGCTGTACCTCTTGGCGAAGAATGTTCTGTGTTTTACTTCTACTTGAGTTACTAGTCAATTAGTTTGCTGTCACTTCTAAGCTACAATCTTATTATCATACTATTGTAAGAGAAAAGGCAAATGGGCAAATTATATTATTCCATAGACTAATTCCTGCTGGTTTATGAAACTGCTAAATTAAACAATGTTCAATTATACCTCCTATTTGAAACGTATAAATATTTGATTTAAAAATGTCTGAACTTTTCCATGTTCCCGTTTCATGTGCACCTAATCTACAACGGGAATGAGCCTGCATTTAAAATAAGCTAAGACACATGCAGGCATCTTTTTTTCTGGCTCCTTATTCAGTGGCTGTCACTGTAGAAGGGACACCTGGTAGGAGTTTAATCATAACCAACCACCCACGACCTTATCTGCCCGACCTCGTCCAGTGACGTGCCACTCTTTCTCCTTTGTTGTGGTCCCTCAGCCCCGGGCTGCCACTGCCTGTAGGTAGATGTATTTTGATTTATATTTTATATTTCCTTTTGTTGTATAGATCAACGTTCACTGCCGGTTAGGCTTCCATATGTTATCCTAAATTACTTTTAAACTTGAATATGTGAAACAATAGTACATATTATCAGCTGAACCAACAATTAGATTATTGAATAAGTGTGGGGAAGACTGCTTTTAGAAACTAATTATACTTTAAGTGTGCTTAGTAACAAAAACACAGATGTACAGCCAACAATGTAATTTAATTTATGTGACATGATTATATTTGGTCTAAGGCGCTAATACTATTGTGTGGTGATAGATGAGCAAAAGAGACAACCATCTCCCTCATCTGTTTAGCTAGGGTGTGTTTTCTTCAGTACATAGCATAAGCAACTAAAGGATTTGATGAATAAAATTCACCTTTCAACCTTTTGCTTGCATCAGTTCAGTATGGAGTATAAGTAACTCCAATTAAAAGCCAGTTAGTTCTGAGGTAAACAAGCATAAACAAATGTTTTTTTCTAAATTATTGTAAAGTGGCTCAATAGCAGCAAAATGCTCAGCACTATTCGAAAAACGCATTGTCCAGATGTGTGGCAATAAATCAGTAGGATTCAGAAAATTACCTTATGTAACAATGGGTGTTCAAAAAGATTATATGGTGGCTATGCACTACTGTTTTTATACAGTATATACAGTTGAATAATACATTAACGATAAAAATGACATGAAATAGAGCCTTCAACATTTTACTTTAGACAAATATTCAAAATATCTGTATATCAATTTAAGTGCACTTATTTAAATATATTACTATTATATTTAAGTGAAGTGAAGTGAGGAACTTAACCAGAACAGGAAGGGCATCTACATTGTTCCTTTACAATATTGTCCCTTATTTCGAAGATTGCGTTGACTATTTTAGACTCCAATCCCATTGTGCCTCAAGGCAAAATGTCCTTCATTTAGCTGACACACTTCCATAATTGAACTTTTTTGAACTTCTAAATCTGTCCGTGATTCAGAACTAAGAAATTATCTTAACGATGATGATCACCACAGAAATAGTAGAATAAACTTTTTTCATCAGGTAAGGTATTCTGTAAAAAAAATTAATAAATTACCTTACCAACTGCACACATTCCCAACTCACCTTTGAGCAGGATGATAGGCGTCCTTGGCGGCAACGATTCTTGATTAAAAGTCAACTGTTCTCCACCGCTTCGTGATTTAAAACATCTAATGTAGCCTTCTTATTTATTGCATGCTGTAGAAAACATTTCTCGCAGTTAGCCTAGGTTTCGTGCCGTTCATTTGCCAGAGCAGAATGTCGACAGAGCGATTTACGCTCAGCCTAGATTCCACATTGATGATCCAGTAGAATGATGACGCTTGTGCTCTGTGAATATTGAAGTCCCTTAGCCTACTGTAAGCCTGACCTTTATCGACAGACGGCAAAAAAGTATTAAATGTAGTTAATTTAAAGCTTTTGTATGAAAACATCTGAAAACACATTTACCTGAAACTGAACAATCAGGATGAAAAGGTTTTCAGAAATCCTCTTATATGGTTGGCCTAATTCTAATACAGTGAAGGACATTTGTTGATTGATAGATTACCTATTCATCCAGTTATATTAGATAGAGCAGACCTATGGTTTAATTATTGTTTTAAAAAGTAGGCCTATGCCTACAAGCATAGAAGAGTTTGTGGTCGTTATTGTTGATGTTGTTATTTTTCTATTGTTGAATGCGCTTTTGCATCAACATTTTACTATTTAGTGTGATGTAGGCTACATAATCACACGAAATATTAAAAGGCTTAACAAAAGCGCAATCACTAACAACAATAGAACAATAACAACAAATTCTAATTATACTTCAATATTACAATCCGTTTCAATATTGAAGTAGCCTAAATTAGCTATAAATTGCCTTTCTGGTAACCATTCACGAATAAGCATTCTGGGTGAAGTTACCCTCAAGTTGGTGCTGAACCTAGGCAGAGACGTGGGAAAAAGAGTCATCTGCTGGGCGATCGAAGTAACGTGGAAATGTCAACACTCCTCCGTTGTCAAGGAAGCGCGTCCTCGGTTGTCAACATGGCGTAACTGCATATAACAGAATCAGCTGTAAGTGATAGTTGGAAAGGGCAAATTATGTAATGTAAACTTGCAATCCTCTGCTTGCATAATTTAAATAGAGAAGCTCAGAGGTCTTTGCGATGCTGATTAGGATTTTTATCTCTGCAAACAATCAACGCTGAACATGATGGAGGGAACAGTAGTGGGAGCTAACGTTACCTGCCCGGCTAGCTAGCTAAAGCAGCAGCAGCAGTGTGGGAAGCTCAGCCTGTCTGTCAGTTAACAGAAGTGGCATCTTGAGCTTCCTATAATGCAAGCTCCAAAGGACAGTTTCAACCACTCGTATCCTTTCAAGTTATTTGTATATGTACAACAAAAAAACGTTTTGTTTATTTGTATTGTTTATTGCAAATGTATTTAATATTTTCTGGAAAGTACACTATGTTGTTAGGCATGTGTAACCTGGTTACGAGATTGACGTTCGATTGGTTAGAAAAGGTACAATCACTCAAAAAGCTACATAGTAAGGGCAGTTTTGAAATCACATTATGTCTATATCTAACGGCATTTCGTTTATGTTTTTCCATGTTCGCAAAATAAAAATAATAAGTGGCACAAGACAATTATTTGCAGTCGCACAAGTGCTCCTTTATTACATTGCTCGGTCGCACAGCTCAAATTTAGGTCGCACTTAAGAGCCCTGCAAACTGAAAATGTTGGAGCTGAACAGGGAGAGTCAATCGTTCTGTATTACATGACTGTTATGATATCACATAAGGCTGGATATTATTATGTTACAACTTCAAGATATTTAATGAAGTATTGGGGTGTACATTTATTTATTGTTGAGTTTGTTTCTCTATGAAAATACTTATAAGTTAAATCCTTGTACTAGCTTTTACCTAACCATTTAAAAAATATATATTCAACCTTAGCCACCACTGTGTCAGAAACACTACGTTAAACTCTGATAGAGGGTTTGAGGATGAACATCAAGCGTTGGTGGATGACCAGAAGATGTGCAAAGACCGGGCACGGAGGTTTTCCCTGGAAACAAACCGCCGTAGGAAGTAGGCTACCTTTCACTCTGTGTTGTGTGAAAAGCTCACCCCTTTCTCCAAATTATTTTATAAAACTAAGCAACTCTAATATGCCTGACGTAGTATATCCCATCTTGCTGACAGACCAGAAATACCTCCTGCTCACATGACCGACAAAGAAACAAACTGCTGTATTTATTATAGTAACAGACTGGTAGCTCTATCCACGCTTATCTTCTGTGTCTGGTCTAGACTGGGAGTTTTGTTGGTACACCCAGAGCTGGATGTGAGAGACTCAGAAAGGAAGCACTGAAATTGTTGACAAGATTTGGTCGTCTGGCCCTTGAAATAGATTTCGAGTCAAGTACACTATGCTCCACTAGCTAACAGATAACAAATGACTTGGCAAGACTAAAGCCTTTTACCTCAAAAGTTCATTTGAGGGTTAGAGCCAAAGCTCTACGTGTAGTCGCCTAGGGCTTAAATCGGTAGGGATTCCACAGCTTTAGTCTAGTAGCAGAGCTATTTAAAACCATAACACTGAACAGCAGTTCCCCTGTGCCGTTATCTGATTGTGAACTGGTGTTGAGCGGTTGACTTTAACTTATTAATGACAGTGTCGAAAAGAATGCCCAGAAGAATGGACTCGGGTTCCCGGTGTGCTACAAATTAGCACTACAATAAATGAGGGCTTACTAACTTAGGCCAAACTCAGCCACTGGTTGAAAGAGTTACAGTGATATAAGCTATCATTCTAAAAGCATGTTGAGTTCTGCTTTTTTCAAGTCCAAATTGGTGTTTTAGACTATGAAACGAGTTGTGTCTTGAATGCTATGTTATTAAAACAAATACTGTGTGTGTGCATGCGTGTGTGTATGCGTGCGTGCGTGCGTGCGTGCGTATGTGTCTCAGGGCTCAGGAGGACCGTAGAAAGCAGTGGTATGTTCAGGAGCAGCGGCTGAAGGACAACATCCTACAGCAACGCAAACAGAAAGTCCAGGATGCTACTGAGCGATTCCAAAAGGGCCACCTGCCTCCCTCTCAGAGGAGGAGACAACGTCTGTATTACAGCTGACATACTCGCATGCGTAAAATACATTGAACACAATATTTTTGACCATAAAACTGCGTGTTCACCTTAATCTAAAATGTACAATGTAATCCAGTTAAATGTGTCCTTGTATGCATTTGTTTTATTGCAGCTTTCAGAAAGGGCAGCCCAAATATAGAGGATGCTCTTAATCATATTCAAGGCAACTTGAGCCCTTATGCCCGACAGTCCTCCACTATTAGCAGGTGAGAACATCTACTCAGGACAGCACATACCTGTACTTGCAGACTTAACCTCTGGGCCATAGCAGTAGGCTACGAAAATAATCTTAGTCATTCGGATTCATCTAGTGTAAGGATTTAAAATTGCTTCTACACAAGTTATTTTATTTGTTTACACAGCATTCTTCAGTAACTAATATTTAACAAATACGTTTTTCTTTGTCTTTGCAAAACAATCTTTTTATTCTTTTACGGGCACAGAGGCTGCACTCCACCCCCAAAGCCACCCCCGGCTCCCTACTCCTCTCGCTACCAGAGGACTATGTCTGCTGTGGAGGCGTACACAAAGCTAATACAGGAGCGTAGCCTGAATACTTTCAAAAGCAGCCAATTGATTTTCCTCAATGAGCTTCAAGAGTCACCTCTTTATGAGAATGCCTCCAGTAGTCCACAGGTAACTTCCTGACTCACCTGTACTGTAAGTCTAGAGAATGCTGTTGACTACCTTTGTGGGCAATGGGAAACATATGTCAACATTTGGGAGTTTCCCCGACTATTATGTTACTTCAGCAATATTTCGAAACCTCAACCATAAAAGTTTTACGACCCATCAAATTTTCAATTTCCTTTCTGCAAAAGGATGTTATTTAGAGGATGGTAATTTGAAAGAGATTTGTCAAAGCTGAAAGTAAAATTTGTGTAATCTTATGATAGAACGCCAACCCCTGCTAGCACCTGCTTTAGCATACCAGAAAAAATAATACCCCTTTAAAGCTGATTGCCTCATTAGCACACTCAATTATATACACACACCTAATCCTTCACACATTTACTGAACACACACACACACACACACACACACACACACACACACACACACACACCTGCCAGAAATATTTACCTCACACGTTTTCTTTTGCTAATGCTTTTCTTGTATGTCTTGCAGGGTCAACAGATGAATCAACTCAGTAACTCAGAAAGCCTTTTAAGTCTGGACAGCCTGGAAAATGAGGACCTCAATCAAAAGACGGTTGATCAAGGATGCACCTCTCATTCTTTGTTGGTGCAAGACAGCAAGATGTCCATATCTGTATCGAAAAAACAAAATGACTTGCGATCATCCTATGATTTGAGCTGGTCAAAGTCCGGTTTAGGTGATAATAATCTGTTCCAACAGAAACAGCAGAAACTGTTTTTTTTAAGCCCCGAGACCAGAAGAGAGGAGGGCTCTGAAGAAATTATCAAAAGGGTGCAAAGCTCTCCTCAAGCCACCAGGGGGCCTGTCTCTATTGGACAATCTTCCAAAACAGAAGGCCAGCCCTATTTGAGATACCAGTCATCTCTCTTCGAGATTATAGATGCAGTAAACGAGGACAGTGAGGAAAGCTCCCAGGAATACAGTCCAAGAGACCAAATCAGAATGGTTGCAGAAGAGAGGATTCCTGTCAACACACTATTGCAATTCGATTGTCTTCCACAAGAGGGCAAACTAGACCAGTCAAGGCAGCAGAATAGGATCCAAGAGGATGTGTATCCTAAACACCCTGCTGCCACAGAAATAGTTTTGCCCCCCAAAAACAGCACCGACAAGGACAATTTATGTGAGGCTCCTTCAAAGTTTAATAATGTTCTAGTGTCAGACATAAAGGTTTCTGTTGCCCCTCACATGGAAGGTACTGATAAAACAGACACCAAAAATCCAAAACCTAGACACAGTAATGAAGCCATGAATGACCTCATTAAAGGTTCAAACTTAGACCCCAAACTTGAGAGGTCCAAGAATACAGAATGTCAGCATCAGGCAGGCGCTTCCAACATCCAATCAGACATTCCAAAGGGCCTTAGGGAGGAATCCCAAGTATTACACACACCAGCAACGTTATCTAACTCTGACTCCAAAATAAATGAAGTCAACTGTATCAAAGGAATTCTTAAAAAGCATTCCAACCATGTGCCAGGAGATTGTAGATATAAGTACACCTCTGGACATTTGATCTTTACGAAGCCCATAGCACTGTCCATCAGAGATAGCATCGAACTGACCAGGACAAAAGCCAAGAGCGGGGAGCCCAACAAGACTGTCAAGAAGAAGCTGCGTTGGCTCGACGAGGCCAGCACCGATGAAGACAACAAGGAACCTAACACGCCCCTGATAACCAAACCGGGTCAAATAAAAATCAATGTTTCCTATCCGGAGACTGTGGACAACCAGCCGAGTTTGACCGGCGTCTCTGGGCCGCCCAAGACAGCCCCTGGAGTGACCTCTCCAGCCTCCAACGGTTATCACTTTACAAAGCAAGCATGGGTAGATGTCAGGGCTCAGGACGTTAAGCTGCAGGAGCGAGGGGAGGACGTCAAGGTGCAGCTGGGCAGCTCGGCTAGCAGCAGCAGCAGGGCCACCAGTGGCCCCAGGGGCCCTCGGAGAGTCCGCTCCGCCAGAGTGGGAGCGGGTCCTGTGTCCTCGCGCGCCAGGAAAGGCACCATCATCAGGCCTCAGTCTGCCAGCGAGGCCAGCCACACAGCCAGGAGCCAGGTTAGGGTGATGGTGCCTCGGCCCCCACCTAGGATCCAGCAGGGCAACGCCAGAGAGGCTCCTCACGGGGTTCAGAACTCCAGCGGGAACCACTCGCAAGCTCAGCCCGTCAACTCTCAGGGCTTGTACAGGGACAAAACAGACAGTTATACCTCACCTTACGCACTTCCTATCGGGAAAGTGACAGGCAATTCTTTCTTTATAACGGAACCACCGTTGTGTGCCTACCCTACCCATGAGGGCACTGCCACTAAGGAGGGCACTGCCACTAAGGAGGGCACTGCCACTAAGGTGGGCACTGCCACTAAGGGGGGCTCTGCCACTAAGGAGGGCACTGCCACTAAGGTGGGCACCTCCAGCTCAGGTTACCAGGAGGGTTTGGCTGGAGGGATTGGGAGACCAAGGCTGGCGTGCAATGAAAAAGGCATCTGTTTAGACAAGACCCCCACAGACGAGGAGATCTGCCTGCTGTGGCATGGGGTCCGAAGTGCTTTAGCCACCAAAGATGGTAATACAGACTTTAGTTCCACCCACATCATTTAGGATATAGTTCTGTAAATTGGATTTTACTGATATGTTTTGGCCTCATGATAACCCGTTTTTTTGTAAAGCTTTATTTGAATCCCATTTACATGTCATGCTTTGTACTGTACATTTCATATTCAGTTTGTCCTCAGTTTTATGGTACATGAATGAAGCCTGCTAGCCTAGTATGAAACTTGTGACCACCAGTTATGAACCTTTGACACAAACCCTCCTTGCACCTTGTCAAAGAGTCAAAAGAAAATCCTTTGAGGCAACGGTTCTCCTTTGTGTATCTGCCATTTTGCATGCATATCTGGAGCATAGACAGCAACTAAGTTCTGATGAGTAAAAGAGATCAGCTGGGCAACATTCTTTACTGTTTTCCTACACCCGACCTAGGTGACCCGAGAAGTTCCCCAGTTCAGAATGGCTCGTCCTCAGCCATGCCTCAAACCCCTGCCAATGTGCCCCAATTCACCATCAACGGTGATAACCTGAGCAGTGCCGTCAAATCAGAGAAAATCACAAGAATGAGTGGATTTTTGCCCTCTTCCAATGGTAAGCTGTAAAGATTTGATACAGAATTGTAACCGTGAATCAGAATAAAGGAATGCAAAGTTAAATCAACAACAATACTCGTACAGACTTACACATGAGGAAAGCCTACTTTTGGCTTACTATTTTGTAATGATTTAATTAAAGTCTATTCACGCATTTTGTCTGTAAATTTAGAATTATAGCAGCCGCTACAGATTTTCAGAAAGTTGGTACGGCATTCACTAAGCACAACAGGAAGCCTTGTGACCTTTCACACGGTTGACTGTAATTGAACTGATACAAGCCGAGCTGAACTATGCTATGCTGGCAAATACTAATATGACTAATACGTTTTCCCTGTGTCTGTAGAACCATACAAAAAAGTATTGTTGTGTCTTTAAGATAGCGAACAAAATGGCATGTAAACATACACTGCAAAAGAAAAACATATACACACGTACAGTATATCACCAGAAGTCATAGTTTTTCCCTACCCCCACCCTCTCTTTATGTGTTGCTGCTAGCAGCGAGGACCCTGAGGAGACAGTCTGGGGAGAGCAACGGCACGAGGAGGAGAGGCAGTGCAGAGCTGGGCAGACCGTCCTCCAGCACGGAGGCCAACAGACGGCTTCCCTATGCTACCTCTCAGGTACACACAAGTCGTTGCCCTGTGGGGGAAGCCTTTGTGTGCTGGCTCAAGCTGTTCCCTAAAGATCAACGACGTGGGTTACGTCGAACTTGTTCACTCTGGGTTATCTTTTGCAATCCGTAGTCTTAGCCTGAGAGCACAGTCTTCAGGAAACACACACAGGGCTGACAAGATGATTTTAGGGTCATTTTGTGACAGGCGTGGCATAATTGATGTACAGTACTTGACTGCGAGCCTTTGTCAGTTCCAAATAGTGTGTTTGTATTTGTGACTGTGTGTGAGAGTAAAGTTACCAGGTTTTTTTGTGGTATTAAACACTTATTATTTGAGAATGGTTCACTTTGTTGCAGGCTCCTCTCCAGATAACTTCACCCACCAGTAGATTTGATGTGACAAATCGTTATGAAGGTATGTCTCCTTTGTGTATGTGTGCAGGTACATATCATTTCACAGATTTATTTTATTGATTGTTAAAGCTTGTTCTTTTACTCAGTTTCTCAACATGTTCCCCATCACACCAGCACCACAAAACTAGTGCCTTTTCACTACAAAATCGCCTGTGTGCAACGACGGCCATCTCCCAGCCTCACGTTAACCGTGTATCCCTCCACTCAGTACTGACTGTGCCACTCTAGTTTGACTGCTCTGCTGCTTTCATCTCAGGACCGGAGAGCGCCATGCGCGATGGCAGCCCAGTTCCAGCTGCTGGCTGAGACACAGAGCCAAGGCTCTGGGACCGCCTCTGCCCCTGGTGACGGGGCAAACCCTCGGGAAGCCTGGTCCTGGTCCCGTTCACGCTACTGATTCTTGGTCTGGTTGGGTGTACCTGCAGCAGGAGCTGCAGCGTAAGCTAAGCAGCGGTCCGATGCAGCACCAGCAGCAGCAGCAGCAGCAGCAGCAGCAGCAGCAGCAGGGACACACTGCTCTCTCACTGGAGGACCAGAAAACACTGCAGCCTCTGGATAAACCCAACCACAGACTTCTGCATTGTAAGCACCCCCTTAACCTGCCTGCATGGTCCGCATTCACTGCTTTAGGTTTCCAAAAGATATATTGATTTTACTTCGGACTAGTGTCTGTACAGAAGAATGTTAAACACATGAATAAAAACGTTATCTTTAGTCCACTGATAGCATGCAAAAGTAAAATCCTGCCTGTTGTTTTTCAGGTGTGCAAGACCATGTAGGCGGGAGTTCAGCTTCCAAAGCCGACGTGATGTTTGACGCAACCATTGTGAGTGTGTCTGTGTTTTCTCTACAGTTATACACATACAGGTGGATCATACGGGCTTAGTAGATTGCCATCTCTTTTCCTCAGACAGGAGAGGGGAGAGCACTCCTAAGCCGCAAGCTCCTCAGGCACTTTTCGGCCGACAGCCGCA
>JAPMUY010006126.1:32500-44420 GCA_026901105.3 Galaxias olidus | reverse complement strand
ATCCACACACACACCTCCATGACGGACACGATGCCCAGCACCTGGTGCCCGTTTAGGCCCAGGGGCACGCAGTCAAAGGACTTGCTGGAGGAGGTGCTGCCAGTCCGCACCAGCGGGGGTCCGACGGGGAAGCTG
The DNA here is from genome assembly GCA_026901105.3 of Galaxias olidus. Lineage (NCBI taxonomy): Eukaryota > Metazoa > Chordata > Actinopteri > Galaxiiformes > Galaxiidae > Galaxias > Galaxias olidus. The sequence continues at coordinate 44,285 of JAPMUY010006126.1, read as the reverse complement.
AGGTGCTTCCTGATGGGGCTCAGCTCAATGGCGTCCAGGGAGACGCCCGCCGGAGGGGACTGCCGCCTGGGCTGCTGCTGCTGCTGCTGCTGCTGTTGCTGCTGCTGGCGCCGGGCAGCCGCCTGGAACTCTGCCGACAGCTCACGCTGCTTCTCCGCCTCCCGCTCTCTCTCCGCTTCCCGCTCTCTCTCCGCCTCCCGCTCTCTCTCCGCTTCCCGCTCCCTCTCCCTCTCCGCTTCCCGCTCCCTCTCCGCCTCGCGCTCCCTCTCCCGCTCCCGCTCTCTCTCCCTCTCCTTCTCCCTCTCCCTCTCCTTCTCCCTCTCGCGGGACATGCGGGCCGTCACAGCTTTCTTGATGCTGCTGCCGCTGCTCTTCAGGCTGCCGCCCCTGGGGCCCACGCTGCCCACGCTGGCCTTGGTGCCGCTGGGCTGGCTGCTGTTGGACGCCCCGGAGGAGAAGCCCTCGTCCGGGTCGTTGAGGTTGAACGACTCCTCGCCACCGCTCATGCCGTCAGCTTCTGTACACACACACACACACACACACACACACACACACACACACACACACACACACACACACACACACACACACACACACACACACACACACACACACACACACACACACACACACACACACACACACACGAGACAAAAATACAACGACAGACAGGGAGATGTCAGACAAAAATCTAGACGACGCATACTGAGACTGAGAACACCGTCAAATTCATATGACCTTTGGGTAACCTGCTAAATACCACCGACTTAGCCAAAACTAATTTTCTAATAGTTTACTAGATAAAGATTACCATTCAATACCATTATAATATCAATATAGATGGATGATGGAATACGGTATAGAAAAACCGCCGGACATTTCTAATCTCCTCTGTTCACCAGCCACACCCTATCATACATAACAGATTGGTGCACAACATGCCGGCACTAATCTTCAGAGAGGACAGTGCTTTAGTAATCACGGCTATTTGAGTTACAATCTGAGGGATGTAAACAGTTTCCATTTTGAATTTTCAAGTTTCAATTTGATTGAGTGACAATGTCTTACATAAACACTGCAGCATATTGGATTAAAAAGGACAAAAATAGACAGGTGGCTCGGTGGTTTCAGTTTTTTTGTTTACAACTTTGGTATAATGTTACCGGTTGTATTATAACATTTTTTTGAGGCTATCTAAACAAAAGATGAACGGTCCATGGTTTCGTAAGCTGAAAGGGAGAAAAACGGACATAAAGGAATTAGATGACATATTGTATATATAATGCGTTAAAAGGAAGGAGGGAAAAAATAAAAGTTATCAAACAGGAAGCAGAGGATTAACCGTCTCTCTCCATCATGCATCGTTGAGCAAGCAAGACCACACAGCAGAGCTCCAGACAGGGAACAGAGGGGGGGAATAAGAGGGAGCGGGGGGAGGGAGAGGACTGGATCGACATGCACATGGCAACACAATGAGAATAGACGCATGCTTCTTCTGCCGCATTCCTAGTTCCACCTGCAAACCTTAATGGGCCAGGCCTGTCTGAGCCAGCCTACCCGACAGGCTTTAGGTAGAGGAGGGGGGGAATACTCCAGCAGTCTCATTGGATCAATAGCAATTCAATTAGAGCAGACAGAAAGTATGGCCAGATAGGCCTGTCTACTTCCTGACACAAACTCAGTCAATATAAAAAAAACTTAAAAAGGTAGACGCCAAAACATCAAAAAGGATTGACAGAATGTTCCAGGCCTTATTCCAAGCCTTTTAAGAAGTCCAATCAATTTCTGCGCGTTTACAGGAATGCCGCCTAGCCACTAGCCGGGCACCAAAGTAGTGGAATGGGCCAGTGGTAATGCAAACAAAATTACCCATAGTTTCACTTTCCTAAAACAGAAACCAATCAAGATTCCTTTCAATCTAGTCAGGTTTTGGTCACAAGAAAAATATTAGGGAACCGATTTATCTTCCCCACCTGGAAGTGAGACACACGCATCCTCTAAAATCAAATGTAACGAGTCACAGGGTCAATGTCATTGGATGTGCTGGTCACAAACAGGACAGGACGACCTAACCTACAATTGGAAATGCATGATACGTTACTCGTTTCATTAGATTTAGAAAAGCCATGGAGCCAAGAGGAGAGCATCTCTTTGAAAAGTCACGTGGCCTTATTTAAGGTTCAGTGACGATAATGGTTGCAACTATTTTCAGTTCACCTTATCATGCACATGCTTTGAGGCTGTGAATAAGGCCTTTTATTCACTCACTGAGCATGCTGCTGAAACTGCACAGAAACAGGATGTAGCTCGGGAGCAGCTACAACAAGGCAACTTCAGGAAAACAACAAAATGGACTCCTCCTCCCAGTAGAACAGGTGCAGCAGATGGGTGCTGCAGGTCTTCATTTCTCACTTCCCATTGCTGTTACAGTTATGATCCAGTAGGGGCAGCAGAGACAAGCTATACAATCTAATCCTAATTATTCCAAATTCAAGGCATCATTATATTTTAGATTGAATACAATATAGGTAAACCAAACCAATTATGTATCAATTACATCCACAAAGCAGAAAAAGCTTTTTCCTAAGAAAAGTGGTTGCAATTCAAAATGATCTAAAAATCAATGAATCTTGAGCGGTGAGGGACGAGACCACCGCTGATGGTCATTTGTTCCCCCTGCAAGTGAAAAAAATCAACAACAAGCTCTGGTAGAAGGTCGAGTTTGCAGAGGCTCCGCGAGCATGCTTAGTGAGTGACGACGAGCAGAGCTTCATGGCCGCTAACGCAAGGCATGGCAAGGTCAGACAGCGAGAGAGAAAGAGAGAGAGAGAGAGAGAGAGAGAAAGAGAGTGATGGTATGGAAGGGCCCATGCAAAAAAAAAAATGGCTCCTGCCCCCACTTCCTTCAAACCCAGAAAAGACTCTTCCACAGTCAGAGAGGATAATAGTGGAATCGGGTGGTTAAGGGGGTTGTTGGAAGTCTGATCGAGGGACTGAAGAAGTTAGTGTGCCCTGGGAGGTGGGGGGGGGTGAAGAGGCAGAATGGACGCCGGCGTTGTCAATAGGTTAACCTTCCGCCCGCGAGCTGGGGCAAAGGAGGAAGGAAGAGGAGGAGGACGAGGAGGAGGGGGGGTGGGAGGTGATAGTACAGCAGGCCACCTCCTCCGCGGGCGCCCTCCATGCTCTGAGAGCGAACCTCCCCTGTCCCCCTACCCTCGAGGGTGACCGAGGTTACGATGCTGCTGCCGCTGTTGCTGCGCTGGCAGGGGGCCGTGCCTCCTCTCTCGGGGTCGGCCGCGGGGTCCCAGGGCGAGTGCCGGCGGCGCTGCTGCTGCTGCTGCTGCTGCTGCTGCTGGCTAGGTGGATTGACCAGGATGCTCAACTCTGCTTCGTGTGAGTAGTCAAAACAATCTGGGAGTCAACAACACAACAGATGGGGAGGAGAGGTGCTCCTTTTTAATGCCGGGCAGCGCCTCTCGTGATGGGACACAGCCCCGTCCCGTTTACAGGGTGAAGCTGTCCCCGCCATGCGCTATACCATCACCCAAATCTTGAAAGGGATAGAGCACCCAAATGCTAAAAAAAGAGACCAGAGTTTTAGAAATTTGGGGCGACCTTTTACTTTGATTTAGGGTCAAATGAAGAGCTGACCATGGATGCTAAATCATCTAGGAGCAGCTTCACCCTTTACACGGGTTATGTCTCAAGCTGTGATTGACTAGAGTTGTTTCTAAGCATCCCCTAGGCCAGACTGAGCAATAGCATAGCACACACACTGAGAGACACAACAAGCAAGAAAAGAAGCGGGGGGGGGGGGGGGGGGGGGGGGGGCAGTGGATTGGCGTGAACAACACTGTCACAGAGACTAAATGGTCCCAGTTAAATGTTTTGACTCAAAACACTATTGGACACAACATGCTTTATGTGACATAGAGAAAGAGTTACGTAGAGAAACAGCTGTGCCGTCTGAACAAACAGAGAAATCCGGTCGTGTGGCGAGGTTTCCGCTCAGCCTAAAACATACCGTAGACTTTCTTGGACAGATTTAAAATAAAAAAATAAATAAAAATTACTGTGTAATAACATCCGAAGTGAGTCAATAGTAATGAGTAATAGCCTTACAATTTGAAAAACAGGTTAAAGAATATCGGATTTTCCTCTTCAAAAAGGGAGTCAGACAGAAACGGGCTCCGTCAGTGTGAAACAACCGCTTCGCTTCCCTTCCCTTCCCTTCCCTTCCCTTCCCCTCCCTTCCCCTCCCCTTCCCTTCCCTTCCCTTCCCTTCCCCTGTCACAGTACCGTAAGGGGAGCAGTGTGCTTACCCTCTCTCTTCCAGCGGTGCCGTCGTATGGAGGCAGTGGTGATGGCGGACAGAGAGATGCGGCTGACGGTGGGCGTTACCTCCACCTGCAGCACCTTGCGGCCCCGGGACTCCAGAGGAGCGCTGTCGGGCAGGGAGCTCTTCATGGCGTTCCCCAGCTACACACACACACACACACACACACACACACACACACACACACACACACACACACACACACACACACGAGTCAGGACATGACTGCTTCGTTTGTAACAGCTTAGTTTTTCTACCGTGTTATGATTGTGTTTGGTCTATGGGTAGTGCACTGATTGTGGGCCCTCCCAGGACTAGCTAACGTGTGTTTTCTACAGTGTTATGATTGTGTTTGGTCTATGGGTGTTGCAGTGTTTGGGGGCTCCTACCAGGAGGGGCTGGGAGTAGAGCTCCAGCTGGGCTCGGTACAGGACGTCCTCCAGAGCTTCTCTTCCCATCTCCCACTCTCCGTTGTAGCTACAGAAGCACGGGGGGTGACACAGAAAGACAGAGGAGGATATAGAGACGAGAACGTACAGTACAGTGCACATGTTTTAGGCAGGGGATGCTGTTTTGAAAGCGAAGGGTGGTCACACCAAATGTTGATTTGATACAGATTTGCTTTTCCCTCACTTTGTATTTTATGAATTTATAAAAAAATAAAAATAAAAATTCACATTTATATATATTTTGTTCTAACTTTAAAGACTTCGCACCTGCCTAAAGCGTTTGCCTGGTACTGTATGTAGTACCGAAGCAGAGCGGAGTTCCCTTTAAACCAGAAAATCAATAGACTTGAGATGAAGACAGCGGGTGAAACAGGAGCCCCTCGATGTGCAAATCGGCAGGGGAACGACACGTCTAAGCCCAACCAAAGGGGAACGAGCTCTTCTTCTACTGCTTCCTGTGTGCCTCTCTCCCTCCCCTCGGCCGTTACAAAGCCGCGGCGTTAGGGAACGTCGCACCGGCCTTCAATCCTACAACGCCCTATGGCTCGTCGCAAATCCTTCTCAACACGCTACGCCTCGTCCTTGGGCTGGAACGGTTTAAGGGCCGTGTGTGAACGGGCCGGACTGGAGGTGCCCCCCCCCCCCGCTGCTAGAGATTAGTGGAGAGGCTACTCACCACTCCCTCTTATCTCCTCCTCAAAGCAGGGCCTGCTGCAGTCTACGGATGGCTTCGTTTGGACACTGGTGCAGAGCGTTGTCCCTGTTTAGACCCGTGTCTCTCTCTCTCTCTCTCTCGCTCTCTCTAACTCTCTCTCTCTCTAACTCTCTCTCCAGGAGGGGCGAGTTGTGGTGAATCTAGATCGTCCAATCAGCGAGTCCATGACAGGCGAACAGCCAGCACTAATCTGCTTTGCAATGACCGATCAGCCTGGGATCAAATCCCCCCACTCCCAAAACCACCGGGGCGCCCATCCAAACAAGTCGTACAGTTACAGTCGTGGGACAGGAAGGCCAGGGTGGTTCTGATAGCCCCGGTCTACCCGGACAGGAAGGCTGGGGTGGCTCTGATAGCCCCGGTCTACCCGGACAGGAAGGCTGGGGTGGCTCTGATAGCCCCGGTCTACCTGGACAGGAAGGCCGGGGTGGCTCTGATAGCCCCGGTCTACCCGGACAGGAAGGCCGGGGTGGCTCTGATAGCCCCGGTCTAGCCGGACAGGAAGGCTGGGGTGGCTCTGATAGCCCCGGTCTACCCGGACAGGAAGGCTGGGGTGGTCTCTGATAGCCCAGGTCTACCCGGACAGGAAGGCTGGGGTGGCTCTGATAGCCCCGGTCTACCCGGACAGGAAGGCTGGGGTGGCTCTGATAGCCCCGGTCTACCCGGACAGGAAGGCTGGGGTGGCTCTGATAGCCCCGGTCTACCCGGACAGGAAGGCTGGGGTGGCTCTGATAGCCCCGGTCTAGCCGGACTCTTGAGTGCACCGTGTGGTTGGTCTCTCCGGCGTCGGTACGTACATGGCGTGGTAGACTCCCGTCAGCATCTGCACCATGAACTCTGCGTCCAGCAGCACGCGGTTACACGGCTCCCTCCACAGCTTCTGCTGCTGCCGCGGGAAGCCGCACACACACAGCCTGGGGCGGGGGAAACGCACGCACGCACGCACACACGCACACACGCACGCACGCACACGCACACACACACACACACACACACACACAGAGATACACAGACACAGACACAGACAGAGACACACAGACACAGACACAGACACAGATACATATAAAGTCAGTGGGTCAGTGGTACTGGTACGGAGTAACGGTGAGGACAGTATATCACCATCAATTAAAACTTCTACTGTATTCATTTTGTCTCTATGACTTACTGCTTTAGGAAGTAACACACAGGTTAAATAAATCAAGAGGAAAAGTCCAAGACAGCTAACGTCTGGATAACTACAACAAAAGAGAGGAGTCCCATCAAAAAACTCTCTGTAACAGTGAATGATTCAACAGTGGTCGGGTACGGCGCTGCTCAGCCAAAGAGAGAGGCTGAACAAATCAATGAAAGAAGCGCCTTTCTGTTCCTCTAGTCCCATTGTGGTTTCTGTCTAGACCGACGCGGCTGCAGGCGGTCTGTCTTTATGTCTGGGACCACAGCAGGGGGAGCCATTGGATTCTTATTGTTCGCATAATGGAGGCACTAGACCCCCGTGGTGCAAAAACCACTCGAATCAGATTCATATGCCACATTGATTCGGTTTTCGCCCCCCTCCTGGTACTTTGGTGGTGGAGAGAAAAGGGTTTGAAATAGGCCATCCGACAAGGAAGCGCATCACTGATGTGGAACGGCACACCAGATTGGTTTGACTTGTTGGATACTTGCATCATTATAGGGTACACACATCAAGAGACACCACGGGAAAAACGCAGGCCTGGGGGGGAATCTGGTAACACATCACTGGGAGTGATCAATGCTATTGTATCCCTGAAAGAACGATGATGCAACTGAAAGAGAACAAGAAGCACCACGTGTGTCTTTGTGTGTGTGTGTGTGTGTGTGTGTGTGTGTGTGTGTGTGTGTGTGTGTGTGTCTGTGAGAGTGTCTGCGAGTGTGTCTGCGAGTGTGCGGGTGTTTTCCTGAATGAGGAACGAGGGTGCGACACAAAGAGAACACCAAGCAATTCATGTGTGACGTGTTTGAGGGAGTGTGTGGCTGTGCGTGTTTTTCTAAATGAGGAAGTCGGAAACAAGAAAACAGGAAGCACCGTGTGTGTGTGTGTGTGTGTGTGTGTGTGTGTGTTTCCCTTACCTTGAACTCATTCTGCAGACAGACTGGAAGGAGGAGAGGGGCATGTAGACCACAGCAGAGTTGTAACACAGCATGAGGAAACACAGCACTTCAAACCTACAACACAGGCGTCGACAACAAAGAACATCCAGAGTCATGGACCGAGAGCTGCGGCCTTCATTCTATGCCTTCCAACTATGCCTAGAAAATAATAATGTTATTACTATTTGCTCCACTCCACGCATCAGTATTGACAGCATTAGCATAAACATTCCAAACAATTAAACTACAATTTCTAAAGCAATCAATGGCTCAGTTAAATCGCTCGCTGAGCTAACTGCACGTCATTACCTAGAACACACCACCAGGAGAGGAAGACGTAGCTTTTTAGGTGGATGTGTTTTCTTGCGGTGTAGGAATTCTGTGCAGGTTCGTGTGTATGCGAGTGTGTCTACACCTGTATTGATGAAGGACAGCCACAAGTGCCGTCGGCAGTGTAAAGGCCATTATAGAGCGGAGTGTGAGTGTGTGTGTGTGTGTGTGTGTGTCTGCCGCTGTGGTAAACGAAGCGGCCGTATATCTTGGAGGTCACGCCACCGGCTCCTCCATAAACTCTATCTCAGGCCCGGTCTCACAAATGGATGTCCTGATAAGCCAGGAGGGCCGGCTCCGCTGTGCTCCATCAGCCCGATTTATGGTCCCCACATGGAGGCACGGGGCTGGGCCACATCGCTGAATGGAGGTCCAGGCCTGTTAATACCTTTCCTCCGAAACAAATGACCTAAACCTGTATGATGTAACCCTTTCTCCTCGCTATTCCCGTCGCTGTCCGCTTGTCTAAGCTACGATAGAACAAAGAGCGGTCAAACCAAAACGTGCAAACCTCAAATCCCTTCCAAACAAGGCTGCTATTTTTAACAGTCAGTTAGTCTGTTCTAACAGTGAGTTAGTCTGTTCTAACAGTCAGTTAGTCTGTTCTAACAGTCAGTTAGTCTGTTCTAACAGTCAGTTATTCTGTTCTTACAGCCGAGAAAAGTTCTTATGTTCCAACATATTTTATCATCTTAAATAACCCAGGGTGAAAGCAGGGCTTTAACATCCCTATACACAGTGAGCGGATCCTGCCGGCAGCGGCCCCCGGGGGTCCTACCTGTTCTGAGCAGTGAAGGTCTCTCTCTGGGGGTGGAGGCCGCTGTACACCACCCGGATCAGGTCGTGGTGGCTCAGCGCCCCCTCCGTCAGCGCCATGGGTCCCAGACTGGAGGGCTACACACACACACACACACACATTATACTTAGCAGACCCGCTATCCATTGTAACATAGCATAATAACAGCTCGCTATCCTTTCACCACAAGACAACTACAGGAGAGAGAAGAGAGACAGCCACATTAAAATTCAGGTTTCAGACTGGAAGGTTACACACACACACACACACACACACACACACACACACACACACACACACACACACACACAGTATTACAGCCAACCAGTATCCAATGCAACCTAGCTTGCATAACAACCATTTCTCATTCCCTTTCTCCTCAGGAACACTAAGGCGCGATGAAGACAGACAGCCACATAAAGATTCTGGACCCAGACCCGGGCCCGGCGTCGGCCCAGAGGGTCCATGGAGAGGAGACGAGGGGACGAGGGGCGAGTACTAACCATAACCTCCGTCTGCAGTGTGAAGGGCAGCACCCCAGTGGCCTCATACAAAACAAGGCTGTGTTTCTAAAATGACATGGACTAGACGACCCCAACGTGACTCACACACACACACACACACACACACACACACACACACACACACACACACACACACACACACACACAGCGCCAACAGGGACACGCTTTGTTCCATTTACAACTCTTGTTGACTGTAGCCTTCGCTAGCGTTGAGGTGGCCTCCAGTATTTGCATGAGTCAAATATAAGAGAGAGAGAGAGAGAGAGAGAGAGAGAAGGGGGGGGGGGGGTGGAAGAGCCCAGGACCGAATGGGCTCAACAATGAACCCACTAACTAAACACAGACATTAAGGGGCCTGGGACGAGGAAGTTCAGCAGGTGTGTACTGAGAGAATGATGGAAGACAAACCAGAAAAACAAAGAGAGAGAGAGAGAGGCAGAGAGAGAGAGAGAGAGAGGCAGAGAGAGAGAGAGAGAGAGAGAGAGAGAGAGAGAGAGAGAGAGAGGCAGAGAGAGAGAGAGAGAGAGAGAGAGAGAGAGAGAGAGAGAGAGAGAGAGAGAGAGAGAGAGGGAGGGGTGAATTTGCATCGAGAGACGAGGAGTTCATGCTAACGCCGCCGGTTAGAGATAAGAGCGTGACGCAGCGCTAGCTAACCCGAGCCTGGGGAGAACACGCGCCCGCCTGCACTCACTCACACACACACACATCCCCCCCCCACCCCCCCCTCCGTAGGCCAACACACTCCTCTGCTCAGAGTGGAAACAGACCAATCCCTCGTCCCCCCTCTATTAGAGCCTCTGCCCTCTAATACGAGTGGTGCAGCTAATCACCTTCCTAATGAGCTCCGGGTCAACACAACCCGCCATAGAGCCCCTGATCTGGAGCTCAGGTCAGGAGGTGGGAGCCCCGCTGGTTACTCTATACAGTGGAAAAGAGAAAGAGAGAGACGAGAGTGACAGGACAGAGAGAAAGAGAGAGACGAGAGTGACAGGACAGAGAGAAAGAGAGAGACGAGAGTGACAGGACAGAGAGAAAGAGAGAGACGAGAGTGACAGGACAGAGAGAAAGAGAGAGACGAGAGTGACAGGACAGAGAGAAAGAGAGAGACGAGAGTGACAGGACAGAGAGAAAGAGAGAGAGAGACGAGAGTGACAGGACAGAGAGAAAGAGAGAGACGAGAGTGACAGGACAGAGAGAAAGAGAGAGACGAGAGTGACAGGACAGAGAGAAAGAGAGACGGGGGAATCCCTTGGTTATGTAACACAGTGGAAAGAGAAAGAGAAAGGAAAGGAGAGAGAGATGAGAGTGACCGTGGAAAGAGGAAGAGAGAGAGGAAGAGAGAGCGGGGGGTGCCACAGCAGACCGCAGTGGAGGGCAGGGTGAGGTCTCACCTCGTGGTACACCGACGGCTTGGACAGCGAGGGGATGGTGAAGGAGAGCAGCTTGCTGTTGCCATCTTTGTCGACGATCTCCTGCAGCAACAAGGAGGAGAGAAAAAAAAGGTTAGGAGGCGAGAGAGAGAGAGTGTGAGGAAGAGAAAGAGAGAGAGGGCGCGAGAGAGATGCCGTCATCCAAGGAGTTCAACCACAGTCAGAGGTCCGACGGGCATATCGGATGAAAGGCACTGGAACATCGTCATCATGACAGAGCCTGAGAACTCAGAAAGGTTTGAATAGTTCACTGTAGAAGAACGTCACACATTCAGCCTCCCCGTAACGTGCCTCCACCTCCGGGCCTCCAGAGGCAGCCCCTCGTCTGGGCTCCCTAGCCTGGCAAGAGAGCCTCTCTGACAGCCACGACACTAAGCCTAGCCGCTAGCAGCTAGCAGCATTCTAATTGCTGTGTACATGATGGGATGTGTGTGAAGAGTCGAGGCTGCTTATCTGGGCCCACAGCCACTGACCATGAGAGAGGATCTGTGTGTGTGTGTGTGTGTGTGTGTGTGTTGCGTGCGCAGACTAATAAATAATGCATTAGAACACTTCTTCATGGGCTAGCTTCCAGCCAGCTCTTTCCACTGATATCCCCCTGCTTTTAGCCTTCGTCCCCAGGGGGCTACCTTCCCAATGCTGTGCCTCCCATTGTCCCCAATGCTACACGCCCCCCCCTCCCTTTCAGAAGTCGTCTTTCCCCAGCGCCTAGCCGATACGGAGCCTTCAAATGACCTTCAGAACCAGAAGAAGAAGAAGAAACTCCTGCTTTTCCTGTAGGCCATTGAATCAATCTAACCCCCTCCCCACCCCGAGGAGAACGTGTTGAAACCCCCCGGAACTACATAGATAACGGAAGACCAAAAGAAGAAGGTTATCTTGGGTTCTCGTCGTTAGAGGAAGAACGGATTCTAAGAGGGAGACGAATCGAAAGAGAGATGAGAAACATGTCGGCGTGCTGCGCTCGTTGATGCCTCGGGGCACCAAACCAGGGGGTCCTCACCAGGTTATAGATGCCCAGCAGCAGGGCTTCGATGCAGCCGTTGCTCTGGCGGTCCCTGCTGGCCGTGACACGCAAGTACACCCAGACCAG
>JAPMUY010006126.1:22500-27500 GCA_026901105.3 Galaxias olidus | reverse complement strand
GCTAGCTGGCACACATGGCCGATGTAAGCTCCTTCTCTTTGGGAAAGTCCCTAAGCCCAGCGGGCACAGCAAACGTGGCTAACATCATGCGACGTAGGCTCTAGCAACTATCAAAATGAGGTCTCTGTTGGAAAAGGTTTGCTTTATCTTCAGATAACAAAAAAAAGCAACGCTTCATGCAGTTTCTATTTGTAAACGTCAGATTAGAAGTCCCCATCTTTTTCAGAAGGTGGTCATGTGTCTTGCTGGGGTTCTTGGGTGGTTTATTTGCGTCACCGCAGTTCCGCTCCATCAGCATCTTAACAGCATCGCCCCCCCCCCCCCTCCTTCGGAAAATAAACTTGCGCTCCCTCCAGTTTCTGCTGGCTTTGACTGGGTAGGCTGAGGGATTAGGATTTGACTGCATGTATTTTTTTTATTTATAAGTGGAAAGACCTTTTTTCGCACATTTTAAGGATTATCCTTGGAAAGGGTTAGGGCAGGATTGAACGAAATAGAGAAACAGAGAAACTGGCGTACAGGTTTCAAATTCACCAGGAAGGAATACAATGACTAATGCTTCCCCTTAGGCTGAACTGAAAGTAACAGAAATAGTCACAGCTCAAAAATAACGTATCTTTTGCTTAGAGCTACAGGGGTTCGGTTGTACAGGTATTACAAATGTATAGGCAAATGATTAACTATGTCCAAACAATGGATCAAAAATACCTACAGTGCTTTCATAATGTTATAATTTTTTTTTGCTTTTTTAAATAAATGAGTCATGTGCAGTGACCATCTTTTAAATAAACCCCCCCAAACACACCCTTTGACCTGATCCCATGACCTAACCTGACCGTCTGCTCCAACCAGAGAAGCTCGGCCCAGTATTTAGAGGCATCATCCATGTGTAGAACAAAGATGGCAAGGAACAGCCGACAGCTTTTTACACTGGGCATCAGGTAGCCAAAACCGATGGCACACCGCCGGCTTGCGAGAGCAAGATGTCTGACAGGTTCTTCAGAGACTTGGCAGAGAGGAAACACTCGCAAAATAGATGGTGACATGTCATATCTCACTTTTCTTCAGGCCCCTTCCTTTAAACTCCACAAGGAACGTGTAATCTGAAAAGGCCCCTTTGAAAGCCTTGTTAAGACTCATAATGAAAAGCTGATTCACTCATTTCCCCTCGCCACGTTGCCCTGTCAAACGCTCCGACGTCCCAAAAAATACAAGAATCGCATTGTGAAACTGTTACTATGGAAACTATGAGCGGAGGCAAAATGACAGTTGGCTGTATCATATCCCCACCTCAACATTCATATTACTGGTCACGCCATTTTGGCTATTAGTCTGTGTTGCAAATGCTCGAGGTGGGAACGTAAATCTACATTCTTGAATCCAAGCAAGAGAAAAGTGAAGCCATTTGACAGACCAACGGAGACGGGAGCCTTCCTTACCTCACTCCCCCGCCTCTGCTCAGACCTCCGCTGGGAGAAGACGCTGGGTATCCGCACTGTCACACATCGGTCAATCGCAGCGGGTCACCTGCATAAAGAAAAGACACAGAACAAACGAAAGGTCAACTGAAAAGGTCACAGAACAGAATCAGACCCACAACAACCCATACGGAAAGAATCCCTGTTGTTAAATACGAGCTTCCTCTCCCTGCAGTGCTACCACAGCCAGGTGTTGGTTTTGAAGGGCACTCCTTCAGCGGCCTATCACAAAGGGAGTCATTATTCTATCCACGGCACTCAGAAGTGTGCTCCTCTCCGGCAGCGCTTCTCCTTCACCAGAACGAGGAGCGGCGGCCTCCAACAGGCAGTGATTCATACGCTGAAGAGGCGTCTAATTTATGAGTAAAGCACGAAAGCGACAAAGTACGGGCTGCATGAAAACGAAGCTGGTGTGGGTCCTCTGACGTTTATCATTATTATCCAAAACTAGGTCACACAGGGGTGGAATCATGATTTGCATGTTGGGCCTGACACTAGATGGCGAAGATTTGTCCTGCACATCTTAAGCCTATTGTCATTTGCTCGACAACATAAAACAAAACAATAGTATAGTGAACGATAAGTGGTTGGGATGATGGCAACGATCCTAACACTTAGCTAGACGTTGCTGAGGGCCCGTATGAAAACACATCAGAGTTGTCGTCAAAGACGGGGAAGGCTGCTCTCCAGAGATAAGAAAAACAGAGGAAAACGCAAGGCGGAGTTTTGGATGGGACCACAACATAAAATATAAACCCTAGTCTAGAGTATAAGGCAACAATTTGTCTTGGTAGGGCTGAGAAACTCCGTATTACTTTTCTGATGGCTATCCTTGACTATACTGTGCCACTCTGCGAATGTCAAGGGCGAATGAAAGAGAGATCAACCGGACTACTGGTGTGGATTGAAGTCAGTGCAGTCAGAGAAACAACTACTAGTCGATCTTATAGGAAGGCTCTGAAGGGTGACTTGACAAAAGGTGAAGGACGCTTGTGAAGCAGGCTGATAGGCTACTGCAACGGCCTCATATTTCACATGAAGGCATACCAGCAGAAAGGGCTTTTAATCATGCTGATCATGATCAAATTAAAGGATTTTTGTTATTTGCCCAATTAAAATCACAAAACAAATGTGCTGTGTTTTAAGCGGCCATGTATCCGACATATGTATTAAATCCAAATTTACGGATTCAGAGCATGCCCGACCTTCCCTGGGATCTCACAGAAGGATAAGGCCTAACAAATCAATAACACATTAAAGCAGGCCAAAAAACCTGAAGCCTTTCTCCTAGGATAAGAAAGAACGCAAGAAAGCCAGACAAAGGAATAAACACAGTCTGGCTCCCCTCAGGTTGCACCAGTGTGGAACCGACGACTCCAGGCACACGCTCCGGTTCTCGGACGTCTCAAAGTCTCTTTGTTTGTTGTCTAACTTACCAACAGACGGTTCCCTAAGAAACAGCCCTGTCCTGTTGTTGTCTGATATGTGTCCTGGGCTAATGAGGCTTGGCAAGCAGCGAGCGAAGCCCTCTTTTTTTTTTTCTTCCTCTACCAACAGCCCCTTCCTCCTCCAGAAAATCGTCTCCTTGTGGCTCTCCGAGGAGGCGGCCGCCTGGCCTTCCTGCACACTCCACTTCAATCGCAGGAACACAATGTGGAGCAGTGTCACGGAGAGCAGCGAGGACACACAACACCACCGCCCGCTTGTCGTCGTATACAGCCAGTCGGGGCTGCTCTTAAAATAAGTTTTGTTCAGAACGGTTTCAGGGGAAGGGAGGCCACACACGACCGTCGGAGACGCCCGTTTCAGACACACGTTGCCTTCCTCGAACGCAACTAAACAATTACAGGAAAATGAACTGATGCCGAAAGTAACACTGTTATATTAGCCCACTCTAAGCTCAGTCAAGTCAACAACAGCTAAGTACGTTAAGCCTGTATCTAGCCTGGCTCTGCGCTGATCTTTAACTGGAACCCGTGTACCCGACTGAACTGTGTCTCAAAGAAGTCACATTGTAAAACACACGCCTGTGTCCAGTGCCCAAGTACAGTTAGTTACAGACTATCCGATTTTATACAGGGAGTGAGGGGACCGTAAAGAGGCCCCTTTTGTCCCAGGCACAGCACCATGCGCTGGTTGAGAAGCACCACTTCCTGCGGGGCGTCTGTGAGAAGTCAGACAGACCCGTTCACTGTCCACGCCAAGACAGGGTGAACAGAAGGCAGCTTGTCTCCCGTGTCGAGTCGAGTCCCTCAGCCGAGACATAGACCGGGCACAGTCGATGTTCAACAGGAAGCACAGTGTACTGAAACGGTGGCTATAGGCTGCTGTCAGGCCAATGCGTAAACAAACCAAAACAACAGGTACTCGACGCGAGGGCCTTCTGCGAGCGAAACGCTGCCGTGGGACCAAGTGAATCAGCAAAAGGGGGGACTGTGAGCGTTGACATCACCTGCGCGCGCGTGCGTGCGTGCGTGCGTTAGCGTGCCTCCTTTCTTTTCTCTCCACTGGTCTCCCCGGCCCTTGCTGCCAGCCGCGGCCCCGGCCGCCCACACACTGTCTGTTTGCTGGGTTGTCGCCTG
The DNA here is from genome assembly GCA_026901105.3 of Galaxias olidus. NCBI lineage: Eukaryota > Metazoa > Chordata > Actinopteri > Galaxiiformes > Galaxiidae > Galaxias > Galaxias olidus. The sequence continues at coordinate 23,440 of JAPMUY010006126.1, read as the reverse complement.
CCCGGCTGCCAAGCCCGCGCGGCGCTGGAGGGGCCCGGCGATAGCATGCTAAATCAAACATAACACTCCTTACACAAACAAACATGCTTATCTAATCCATCTTGTGACTTGAGCGTCCTGATCCCCGGGTCTGCGTCAGCAAATTGATTTCTGTGCTTGTTCTCCTGCTTAGATTCGTTTTTTGTTCTACACAGCACCCGATTTTCTCACGGGACTGTTCCTTGCTCACAAACTAGTCTCTTCTACCAAGTTCCAAAGGAGCTACAAAGCACATTTACTGGCCAGCTCACCTGTCACCATAATAATAACAACACCATTGAGTGAATTCCAGCAATATAATGTTTGGTCGCATTAACCGGCAGCGACTTCAGCCTGCTGGTCTGAGAGGCTAAACTCCAGTGTACCTGAGGATGAGGCAGCCCAGCGGGCCTACGGGACTCACCAGCAGTAGGCAAGTCAGAACAGATCCATCCCTGGCTTCTTATGAGCACCTGCAAAAAGGGGATGTAGCCCCCGGCAGCAGTTTCCGTGCACACAGTCTTTCCTTTGTGAACGACACGGGACAAGCCAGCTTTGCTCATTGTGACTTTATACGAGTTTCCTCTCCGTCACATGTTCATTTATCCACTTATAATCAAAAAACATGCCGCATCCTCCTACCAGTGCCCTGACCAGTCACTGCCAATTCAACTGGAGTCGGTCTGTGTGTCCTATTTGTGTGAGCAAGTCTGGCGCAAATTGGCTGCCGTGGTATCACTCAGACTGAGTGTTGTGTTTGATAGCTGTTGGTCTATTCGTAGTTCGTTCTGTGTTATTAATTGGCAACAAATGTGTGTAAAGCGTTTTGAGTATCTAGAAAAGCGCTAAAAACGAAATAAAATGAATTATTATTAATTATTATTATTATAATCGTGTCAGGTTAGTGACACGCACTGCTGCA
>JAPMUY010006126.1:0-20000 GCA_026901105.3 Galaxias olidus | reverse complement strand
TAAACCAGAGTGGGCCGCAGACCAAAAAAAACACAATACAATTTGGCTAGGTCCATCCCACTGCAGCAGTGGTCCTTTTAGCTGGGGGAGGATTGTACATTAACAAATAGAAAATAGATCATTTATGACGTTTAAAGAACAACGCAAGCTTTACCACAGTAGTAGGCCTATCCATAGAGCCGCCGACAAACAGAGGCCTAGATGGATCTGTTGTGAACAGAGTCCGACGTCCAAGGCTCCGTTGTATTCCAAATGTTGTCCGTCACGTTAACACAGCAGAGCAGATCATGTGCAGTGACTAAGGGGCTCCCCTTGAATTCGCTGGCGTCTCCTCCAGTCCCGTTACAAAAATCGTGACTTGCACACGCTAGCAGAGAGGCTTGCCCAACGCCTCGCAGTCAAGACGGGGACAGACGAGAAGAAGAAAGACAGCGTGTCAATACCCCCAGCTCGGCGTCCCTGGTGAGCGTTACAACTCGTTGCACATTCCACATGAGGTGCGTGTTTCACGAGTTTAGCACGCGGTCACACAGGTGGCTTACGAGCGCTCATGGAGGAGGCGCCAAGGCTAGCCTTACCCCGGCCAGCCTAAGCTCAGCCCATGGCCGCCTGAGAGGCCAGCGAGGGACGTGGGGGTCCTCTGGAGCTCACGGCAGAGACGTGTCCCGTTCTCCTCCTGTTCAAAGCCTTCTGTTAAGACAGCCTGTGCTGTGGTATAGGGTTACACCATAGCCATAGGCTTTGTGTTCCAACACTTTGACTAACCACCGCGACAACGGGCTCCTCGGCGTCTCCATAGCAACAGCATTGTATTCAAATACCGAACGCGACATAGCAAACCAGTCTAATGTCAAAAGGCAACAAGATGATGGTTGGGATCATGAACTAGGAGTAGATGTTTGGAACAGCCAGATTTCCCACAGGTAGAGCATCGCGTGCCCAGACTCGACAGTGTCCAGCCAGGGCGTGCATGTGCCTGCCGCCTAAACTGATTACCATTGAATTTCCAGTCTTTTTTGGGTTGGAAACTTTTACCCAGTCCACAGTCAAATACCCTGCCCCAGCCAGCCATTTGCTGTTGAACACCTTCTTTCAGTTATTGCAGTTCAGTTTATGCCCCAGCAAAGTCCAATAAGTACTGTGGAAACTTTCATCCAGTCAATGGAAACAGGGGCTGTTCATGTAAAAACAATCAAGCTATCGTTGTCAAATGCATGTCTAAAGAACTCAAAACTATGCGCAACAACATTCACACAATAGAGGAAAAAGCTTTTAGAGCTAGAGATCTAATCTAATTTAAGATGGTATCTAAATCAATGCCCGTGTCAACAGAGAGCAGAAAAGGACCAGAGCGGCTCAGGCACACTTAAGTGATGTCTGGCCCCGTGGCCCTCTGAGGCCACTCAGGGTCTTCAAGGCCAGGGACTCTGACACTGACAATGACTGGCGTACAGCTGGGAATCGAAAAAGCCTGAAATAAGAAATCTAATCCTAATTAAAATCACGAGGATAAGTGAGGGAGTACTATTGTTACAGGCAGTCAATTAAAAGAGGATACACACCCTCCAAGCTGTTGTCAAACCTTTCTTGTGGCACATCGAAACTGGATTTTTTTTATCACTGTATTGGGCTGATTGAAATTGGATGTAAAGGCCTAGTGAAGAGAGGATTGTGTGTGTGTGTGTGTGTGTGTGTGTGTGTGGGTCTGTGTGTGTGTGTTTAGTAAGCCCTGTCCTGCAGCACTTGGTGAAAGCCAATAACTCGGATCATATTCGGTCAATGCCACAGCTTCTAGTCTGGGCTTCAAAGCTCTTCCCTTGAAGAGTACCACGAGGCAGACAAACTAGCCGCACACCTGTCCTAATCACCCTGGTGGTAGAGTAATTACCTCTCATATATATGCTCTTCCACAGCCAGCCATGGTATTGAAAGGGACAGTAGGTTGACAGTGCGTAATAGGGAATGAGTTTGGCTCTACCAGTAGCACGGAGGTGGAGTCAATTGTTTTTTTTTAATGAGATATACAGAAGTAAACAGTTAGTGAGACATAAAAGGACCAAATGCTAAAAAAGGGATGCGTAGTAGCCTACGTTATTTAGGGTGTGCAGCTTAAAGAAGAACTAACCAGAGAGGAAAGTGGATTAAAGGTTAACCAGTTAAGCCACTGACTGACACAACACATAATTGGCAAAAGCCAGTCAGCGACATCGAAACCAGAGCATGCTCTGAGATTAGCTATTGAGAGGGGGAAAGTCCTTCTAACTGCATGTTCAAATTGATTATGCTGTGAAGGGTTAGGATAAGAGCACTTCTCTACAAACTAAAGATGACTTAATTGTCAGCTTGTTTTGAAAATATTCAAGGGACAGCCAAACTTCAACAAATTACAAAAACAAAAGGAAATGGTCCTTTGTCACTACAACATTTAAAACAGAAATAGACCATCAGGCTAGGTTAAGCCATTTGGGTTGATTCATTTAGGCTCTCTTTTGAATGACAGAATATGCATTTTTTAAGCTTAACTCCTCTTCTCAGCTTGAGAACAACCATACGAGTCTGTTTGATCCACAGGGATGTAATGTGGTGGCAGGGGGGCCATGGGGAGATGTGACAGAGAGAGACCCCATACAGTGAGTCAGCATGACGGCTATATCGCTGCATGCTGCTGGCATATCCAGCTGATACTCCTTCACGGAATCCAGCTATTACATTAAAATAGCTGGATAGAGTTGGGAGGTAAAACCAACATTCCATGCGAACACATATTTGTAACGATAATGCCAAAATAAATTTATTTGCCCAAATAAATAAAGTAATATTACTAAATATTTTGTGAAGGTGGTAATACCACAAATGTACACAAAACAGAAAGCTCTGCAACCTGTTGAGAAATTGAGTGATTAATCGTGGAAAATACTGCATTTATGACCCCCCCGCCCCCCCTGTTTCGGTCAGAGCGAGCACATCATAGAATAGTCCCCATTGCTAATCCATGCCAGCCTAATTACAGCTTTGATCCCTGAGGCATGTACGTTGTTTCCCTGTGGGTGGGATGCAGCACGGATGGTGGGAGAAGGGCAGGGCACAGTGAATGGCACCACATGGCAATGGAAAGTTGAGCGCCCAGTAAGCACATTGAACGAAGCACACAAATAACAATATTTATGTCACTAGTGTTTCATAATAATGTTGTGGATTAATATTAAAAGATGCAATCTGTTCAGGAGAACCAATAGGTTCACATTAGCAATGTTAGTTGTTCATAACAATACAGTCAGCAAACGCTGATGTAAGTTTCCTTCCAGGCCATTAGGCTAACAATCGAGTTAAAAATAGAACATGGCCTCATGTCATTGCAGTATAATGCATGTGAACAGATGACAAGTCCTGAAGCGCTTCATTGTTTTAAACTGACAAGCACGTATACAGCCTCACAGACTAGTCTATACCGTATGTATTAACCACCATATAAACCAGAATTAATATTGCAAAGTAAGGTATCACAAGAAACTCAACCCTCTCGACTTGGAGATTAATGGGATAGATAAAGTTGGTAACTGGAGTCTCCTGTCTAAAATAGACTACTGCTCTGATAAGAAGGTCCCTAAACGCACAGGGTGGTTGAAAATGAGCAGCAGATGGCATGGAATTATTTGAATTTTGTGTTCTACTTAACTTATTCCCAATGACTGCTCGGTTTCGATGACACGTAGGTTTTTAAAGTTATAAACTTGAAATAACGTGAAGTTCTACATGAATGAAAAACTATATTGCTCGAAAACTGCCAACACATAGAAGCGAAGTGTGGAACTACAATTTGAGTTCCAAATTCCAAATATAATCTGGCTGTGCAGAACAGTAACGTGGGGCTAACACACAAAACACAAGAAATGTTACGTCAGTGGCACAACACTGGGATGGTAAAATGAGGTGAGCGCACACGAGTGATAATGACCTGAAAAGGATCAAGTTTTTAAGATCACTTAACCATTTGAGATTCCCCTTAGCAGGCAAGATAAACAAGCGAGATTTGCAAAAACTGAGAAACACGTTCGCAGCATTATGGTGACGTTTTCTAACATGAGCTAGCATTAATGTTTGCAGATCATCATTCAATTTCACCTGGCACTACCAGGCAGGCAGCCCAGCCAACCATGCAAGTCAGTCGTGACCTAACTAGTTACCGCTAGCGAGAAAGCAAAATGACTGAGACCATACAGTTTGAGTAACTAACTCAGTTAGTTGCCACAAACTACTTGCGAGACTTAACGCTTAATAACTATCTGTAGTTAACTAACATTATAATCTAGAATCCAGTTTCTACCTTAAATTGATAGCGTGGACCTAAACGCTAGTCAAAGCACCTTGGCTTGCTAGCCCGTTAGCTACCATATCAAGCTAACAACGTTAGGATAGCTTCCTCCTATAATATGCGCGAGGATCAGGCACCTTAATCGAGTCCATGCATCTAAATCCAAGCCGCAAGTGATTCAAATTACTCACCCAATAACAATAACGATTAATATCACTCTATATACTCTAGATCACGAATGTTGCTATGTCGAATTTGTATCACGATGCCGAATCAGTCGGCCGAGTGGAATATCCTCCAAAACGTCTGTACAGAGCACCTTCCAATGATCGCCTTGCTGCAATGGTGCTGAACCAAAGCGCACTACAATTGGACAGTTGAAGGGGAACGTACTAAAGCCACTGTAATGATAGGTGCATAGCTAGGTACTCTGTAGGAGGAGACAATGTTCCAGTATTTCAGCATATGTATTTATATTTTGTAGCAAGAGCAATCATTTTTGGAATTATTTATGTGAAGGCTAATTGTATATTTACCTGTCCTGACAACTTAACAACTAATTTTTGACGAAGTACACAATCGTTTCTTGACAATTATATATTCGTGATGTGTCTGTTTTAAACATACTCTTTGAATGCGATGTTATTTACAGTTTATGTCCGTTTACGTTGACCTATCCACTCAGTGTCCTGACAATTTAACAACAAATTTTAGACAAATTACACAATCTTTTCTTGACAATGATATTTTCGTGATGTGTCTGTTTTAAACATACTCTTTGAAATGTGATGTTATTTACAGTTTATGTCCGTTTACGTTGACCTATCCACTTAGTCTACAAAGTGTACAGTATCTGGCTATCAGTTTGCATTAAATACATTCGTTATCTAGCAAGCTGCAAGGCAAAGATGTGCGACACCTACGCAACTACCGGTTCTAGTGGTATTACGCTTTTACTGTCTTGTCTTTTGTTGCGCTTTTATTGCTATTATATAGTTAATGTTTCACTTTCGATTTAGAGACCGTATCATACCGTAAGTTTGCACCTTTACTCGTAAATTTCGACAGAACGTCGTTATAAAATGAACCACGGTAGTTCTTAAGACTGTACCACCACTGTACCACATCCTCTGGAAAATTTTGGTGGAAATTATTAGGAGAACTTACACTGAATATCACTTCCCTTTAAATGCGTCATCAACATTTCCGAAGTAGTTAAAACCTTTGCATAGGCTACAGCTATTTTTTATAGATATATTGCTTCTTGTGTCGGATGGCAAGGTAACGTTTACTAGTGAACTTGGCTCTTTGACAGCATTTTAGAAATATACAGTGTAGGCTATAGGGTGTTTAATCAGTTAGCGTTTCTAACCTGCAGGTAACTTCATTTATTTTTCTCCACCATATTAACAGCCATATACGCTTTAGATAAAACATATAATAAAAAATTTGGGAAATAAGTAGCCTAATTTAGCCTAAGGCATATATTTTTTATATATATATCTCCTACTTTCAGTTTGAATTCTTCTACGTGCATACTCTGTCACTTGAAAGACCATTCATGGCAAGTGGACATCTCGTTCAGATCATCAATGGAATTGCTGAAAAACTAGACACCAGTGAATGCAAGAAACTCTTCTACCTGTGTGGATGCCTGGACGCAGACAGTTGTTTGGCTAATGTGAGGGGAATGTTGATATCGTCTCTTGCCCAAGGGCAGATGGACCATACTTTTCTGGTGGAACTTCTGTTTGGTTTGAAGCGCTTTGATATTCTTAAGAAGGTGTTTGGAAAAAGTAAAGATGAGGTGGAGAGGATTCTGGAAAACAAACATGTTTTGTCAAAATACAGGTGAGATATGTGAACTGTGTCACTTAAACATTCTGAAAGACTGTCTTGCAGTCTTCAGATACTAGACTTTCCAAGATGGTTTCCAACCTAATATTACTTTACTAATTTTATTTATTTTTCTTAACTGTTTTATTTTGTTAAAAAATACGTTTGTGCTCTTTTTGTGTAGGACTTTGTATCAATACATAGTTCCTTAGTTAAATTAAGAAACGTTCATACAAATTAAGGTTTATTATGCTAGAACATATACATCATATAGCATATATAATTACTAAACTCTTCAAATGTATTGGTTGCATACTGTAATGAATGGATCTTTGTGAATGGTCATGTTAAGCTCCTTTATTTTCTCGTCACAGAATATTGATGGTTAATATAAGTGAGGAGATGATGGCTGAAAATTTGAGGTCTATAAAATTCCTGTTAGGTGGGACATTACAGAGGGAGAAAATGGACAAGGCACAGGTAAAATTAAAAAATAATCTTTTTACTTGGAGTAACATTCCTTCCATCGTATGTGACTATGCATTTTGTTGGAGGGAAATATCTTTATGTGCTTGTTTAGGCTTTTAGAAAAAAGGCTTAGTTCTACCGATTTGTAGGTACTACTCTTTATTTTATTATTGATTGTAAAGTGAGATGCCACTACTTTTTAACCATTTCCTTCTTTGGATCTTGTAACAGGATTTCCTGGATATAGTTGTTGAACTGGAGAAGTTGGGAAAATGTTCTTCTGGAACGATGGACTTTATTGAACAATGTCTGAGAAACATTGGAAGGGCTGACTTAGCCAAAACAGTCAATCAGTACTGGATGTCAGGTAGGGGATTGATTTGTCTATTACCCGCAGGTGTTGCTTTTATTTGTCAATACACAAACGTATATCCACAACTAATGTAAAAACAGTTGTTATTTTATATTAAATGTATGTTTAAGGTCATACAACTATCTTTTTGTACAGTTCCTCAAAACCAAGTAGTTGTTTCTCATCAAATGGCCAAAAAGCAATGCAAAACTCTCGTAAGTGCATTTTGAATATTTTGAACATTTTGAAGTGCTTGTTTTATCCCCCCCCCCCCCCCCCCCCCTCATACAGCTAACCTTACAAGTCATGTATATATTAATTTTCTTTTAGGCATCATGTTCAGCACTGGCTTCCTATCCTGTTTCACTGCAAAAAACGTTTCAAAACATTGGTAAGTCAATGCCACGTTTGGCTTTCTTTCTTGTGGGTTTTTCAGCACCACTGACAATTATATCTTCCTTTTTACAGCTCCAGAAAACAATGCAAGCGTAATATACGAACAAAGGAGACATTGGGATCAGGTAATGCATAAAGAAATCTTCATGGACAGAATGTGTGTGCTTGTTCCTCTAACAAACGCTTTAGTTTATGTTATTTCATTCTTTCTGACATAAAGTATATGCCTGATTACAAGAAAAATGCACAATATGTTTGCTCTTTATTATATTCCTCTAATTCATCTGTCTGAATAAACATTTAAATATTTGCTGGCTGAAATACACACTGTCTCTTAAAAAAGTGCTTGGTAGAAACGTTTGCTGTGATATACTTCTCTTCTGTAGAACCATTTGGATGAGTATAGACTTCATGCTGATCCTCGGGGCTTATGTGTGATAATAGACTGTGTTGGCTTTGATGGAGGTAAGACTGCAAGCTGTAATTATGCAAGCAATCTGTACTATTCCCCAATTATGAAATGACAAGACACCATTTTACTTTTTAATTGGCCTGACAAGAGAAAAGTATTCTTCATACAATTATTTACGGAAACACATATCTTTCAGAAGTTCTGATTTCAGAAGTTGGTTTCTATTATTTTGTTCCTCTCTCAGATATGTTAAAACAAACATTCACCCGTCTGCGTTTCAATGTAATCCTCCATAAGTGGCTGACAGTGGACGAGACACTAGCAGTCCTACGTGGTTTGAACCAACAGCGAGAGCAATATGATGCTGTGGCATTTGTCTGTTGCATCATCAGCCGAGGTACTGCCACTGACCTCCTGGCAACAGACTCTCACCGCTTGGGTCTTAGTCTGGCCACTGTCAGACGCCTGTTCACCGCAGAGGCCTGCCCTATGTTGACGGGCAAGCCCAAACTGTTCTTTATCCAGAGATACAGTGTGCCCGAGGCGCAAAGCTACTCTGGGAGGGTTTACAGAGATGAAGATCTGGAGACCGATGCGGGTAGCGGGGGAGAGGAATGCGTCCCCACAGACGCAGATGTCTTCTGGAGTCACTGCTGGACAGATGAGAGCCAGCTGGCGCTAAGCAACCACCACTCGGTTTACCTGCAAGCCCTGACTAATCGTCTAGAGAATGCCCAGAGAAGGTATTAACATTTTATTTCTTAAATAAAAAAAGACATTATAAATTAGAGAATGAACTAGTTGTTAACGTCTCATTTTAGGTTACAGGAAATGTATGTTTTACATTTGGTTGTGATTTGCAATTCTGTTTTTTTCAGGAAATTCAGAATAGATTATTGTCTGTCTTTATATGAAGTAAGCTAAATATCATATAACACACAGATGAAAACGTTTTTGCTTATGAGTTTCTGTTATAATTGTTATTGCAGGAGAACACACCTTGTGGATGTTCACACAGATGTAAATGGCGTGATATACAATCATAACATGAAGAATCCTGGATCAACTTACTGTTTTGATCTCAAACACACTCTGAGAAAAAACCTTTTCTTGGTGTAGGACACTTCCAAGGCAGACTGATGTCAGGTTTTAGGTTACACCCAAGGTAGATTCAGAAAGGGCCCCCTGACCTCTACTGGCAACTGTTGGTAAACTCTTGAACGCCATTCTTAAATACAGCTCATTCTGCCTATTCTAACTTTTAAGTACACTAAACATTAATGCAGGATAAAAAAATATATATAATGGATTATATGCATTTATCTTATAATTAATCAAATAATTTATCTTAATAACAAACTGTAATATTTATCTAACTGCTATCAATTGTTATTTATTTTTTGTCTATAGTGTTAATGTTGTAATTTTTAGTATGCGTGTCTTATCTTAGAATTTAAGTACATAAACACAAACTATATTCAGTTACCTAGTGTATTTCAGAACTTGCTTTTTTATCACTGTGGAACCCAGTGTATTATATTTTGTCATTTTCATGAACATGAATGATGCAACATGTCAAATATTTTAATGACATGTTGCCCAACTTCCTGCCCTCACCCTATTACATTTTGCAGACATTAGCTTACATTAAAAAAGTTAAATTTATCCAAATCAAATTACAAAGATTATAATAATGTAATGTATGTCCGTGACCACAACGTGGCAGACAAGCGCAACGCAAAACTAATAATATTATCCAGCGTGCAGAGCCGTGCACCCACATGTCAGGAGTCGTGGACGCGCTGCAATTGGGTGCTGCTCCCTGCTGCAGTTGCAATGCAATGGCGATTAGCCGTTCAGCTGAGTTGGATTCTTGAACGTAGTCCTCATTTAAGAAGCTTACGAGAAACGGGAGACAGGCAAGTGCCGAAGTGCTTAAGTAATTACCCTTTTACGGGGAATGTTTAGCTTGGAGTGCCTACCGCAAGCAGAGTCGCTAGCTATCTAACATTAGTCATGTCATGACAGACAGAGTGCTTGGAGGGCTCTCTCACATCTGTATGCTGCCATATCTCGTGAGCGAGCTATCTGGCTTTGCAAGCAGGCATTGCTGTTCGCTCGTTTAGTACAATCAAGGAGCAGATGCTATAGGCTTAATTCTCCTAATCAACTAGCTTGAATATATTCGCACGGACTGGAAGATCATGGCAGAGAGAAATTCTACCGGATTGCTTATGATGATGTTGGAGCCCACACCAGCAATTGCTATGACACTCCCAGCGGAGGTTCGGGAGAAGCTGGCGGAGCTCGAGCTGGAACTCTCAGAAGGTAAACTTGAAAACACACGAAAAACAATGAGTGACTGACTGTTGTTAAAAAAAGAGTGATCACAGTTGCGAATCCATGCTGTTGTTTACGTGCAGGCGTTTAAAAAAACATAGCACTTGAAGAACCAAACCAACGCCCATTTTATATGAATCATCTTTGTCCTTCTGTAGATGTTTGTTTTGAAACTAAGCTCACTCATTGTTGAAATTAAAGTCCCAGACCTTCTGCACAGTTCAGGCACCCTGAATGACAGTTTATAGCTTAGTAAATTAGAATAAGGTTAGATAGCTTCAATTGAAACTGAATGTGGATCTGAAAAGTTTCTGGATTGTTTACTTAACGTTTAGTATCGGAAGGATTTCAGTGCAGGGTAGCAGTAGTAGAAGACCTAGGCGAAATACACTTTTTATTGCTACTTTTTAGGCTTGTTTTTTTGCCGTGGCTGTCTTTTTTTTGCTTTGGCAAATATCTTATAAGAACTATGAACAGCAGTACTAGAAGACTAAAACTTTGGGGTTACACTTGCCTTTCAGACACAAACAAATATGCATCAATACATCAGAATTGGTTGCAAGGTACCCCAAAAAATACATTTTTTTTTTTTTTACAATTTAGGAGGAAACAAGACTTTCATATTGGCCTAACTAACCGTTTATAACTAAGTATAGGCTTAACACCTACTATGTGTAAATTCTACAAATCTTCAAGACATTTCGAAGAATAGTAGGCCTAATACGGTTTTGAATAGAGAATAATTTCAAAATAGAAAGTCAGCAACATCTCATCTTTATGATTAAATGGTGAAAGGCAGTTAAAGATCCTATTATTGAGGTTTCAAATTGTAAACCTCTCCATGGGCATAACAGGCATGTTTGCCAAGCAAACCTTTTTTGAGTTTCACTGTATTATTGTAAAAGTACTAACTTGTAGTTTTTCTACTTCTTTATCTGTGGGTAGGACATGCCATTTGTAAGGGATGTTTTTTATTTTCACTCACTTCAGGAGCTTCCTTGCCTTTTAAAAAAATAAAACCTTTTTTCAAGTTGGGATCCTTTCATGTAGCTGACACATGTTTTATTTTGGTACTAAAACCAGACTTTAAAAAGGTAGCTTGTAGATTGTCTTCCTATTGGGCTAAATCCTTGAGCTCTCAGTTGTAATAGACTGTAAACAGAAACCAGGATGCTGGCGGTTAGCGTAGCGACAGTCTTCTGTTTCTACCACAAATCCTCTAAAAGGGGGTGTGCCTCTTGGGTCAATATTTAGTGTATACTCCTCTTTTGTCTTTAAACAAACCCATTGTTACTTTTGTTCATATAGAAAAGCTGAATAGCAATTTTGTATGGCTGCCCTACTATACTTTGTAGTTATATGACTGAGCTAGCAGATGACCTACATACAATCAAATTAGATTGGGGATTTGGGGTCTTCACTGTGCACTTGTATTGAGTTGGAACAAAAGGTGAAAAGCCTTGGCGCAAAAAAAAACTTTTAAAGAAATGTTTTGCTTCCTGACATTAGAAGAGACCAAATAAATGGCCCATATACTGAGTCTACAGTGTAGGCATGTTTTCAGAGTTGGCCAACAAACCATATCTATATCTGTCCAGTTTCCCCTTCCTGCTGTCCCTATGTCATATCCTGTAGTGCTGAAGTTTTGATAGCGGTATCTGCACTCCTCCCTCCATTGCCTACTTTCTGATGTGCCATACTGTTTTGTATACAGACACTCCATGCTGTCACCCTGTAAAGTATATTTAGGTATTTTGAGCCACACCAAATTAAACATGGAGGCAGGCACCCTTGCCTCTCAACGACAATATTGTGAACCTTTTAGTTTATTGAAGTCCCACCAGGAATGTTCCATCCCAGCTGCTATTGTGATGTTGGGGAGCAGCTTATGCTGCTGGTCCATGCCATGGTCACTACTCTGCAGGTGTCTCCATCGCCATCAGGCTATTTTGCTGACGAGGGAATGCTAGATTCTGTGTGTGCATGAGGCATGACCACTCATGCAAGACTCGTTGGGTACACGAGTCCCATCTACAATGAATCATGCTGACGGTCCAAAACACCATGAGAAACTATGTTAGACAACTTCAGGCTATACTGTGTATTGTTACCAACTTTGGCTGCTGCATAATGAAATGAACCACGCCCCGTAGACCGTAGACACTCTTGGAACAACTAAAGTGATAAAGAGCACTTGATCTTACATGAAGTGTGTGGAGTGTGCAGCTTTAATTGTGAGCTTTAGACCACTTTGTTTTTGGGAATGGGACTGCAAGCTAGGCTCTGAGTCAGCGAGCTTAAGCCTGCTTATGTGTGAAATAAACAATCTGTGCAATCTCACTGCACTAAAACAAATATTGGTCGCTCGCTTCAGCAATACCCAGTACACTGCACTCTGAGGTTTTTTGTCGTTCTGTTGGTTTTTCGCACAGATGTTTGGTAATTGCTCACTCTTTTCTGAATTTCGTAATTAACTGGATGCTTGTAATTTAAAGCCGTCTCTTAATCCGATCCCACACGCGTGTGTTCGGAGATAATCACACAAAGCAGGCCCCCTGTTCTTTTCTCCCTTTTAACAGAGTAGTAGTTTGGAAATGGGCCTGTTTTATTTCTCTGATGACCTGGATTTAGATGAGTGGCCAAGAGACGGGGCGTTAAAGAGGGCAGGGAAGATGGATGATCCCCCACTTTATCTCCAGCACGGTGGAGACAGCGAGACTCCTCTGCTGAGTAATTCATGCGGTCCCTCCATCATTCCCTGCTTTCTCTCCCCTCCTCTCTGCTGTTTGCTCTTTATACACCTTTGATAGGAGAGCTCTTTATAGATCCAGGGCTAGTGTGTGCTGAGAAAGCACCCTGACATGCTCTTGTTTTAGCTCCTGTTTGGCAAACAGAGACTGGGAGAATGATACAGGTTTTTTTTTTTGGGTGGTTGCGTTGTGTTTACAAGGAGGGTTGGTTTGTTGTTGTTGTGAGAGGGAAGGATAACCATTGATGGATCCTACAAGTACAGCGTATCTTTGGTGGTGTAATGGGACCTGAAAGCTACACATTGGCTGTTTTGTTCTTGTCATAATGGAGAGGGAATGGCATGACAAAGGCTGGGGTTCAATCAGTAAAATGTGGTTAAAGGTCTGAGTGGTGTGCTGCTACTTTACAAAGATGTTAGTAATAGTTCCTTGAGGTAGTGCGTGTATAGGAAATAGTTCCTTAGTGACTGTATAGGAAACCTTGTCCTTTTATGGTAAGTCAGGGAAAGTTCACTTCTCACTCTCCTTACTCACCCAATATTGGTTGTGCACCACCCACTCAAGACGAGAGAACTTGGACTCTCTGGACTGGACTTCCACTGGACTCTCCCAATGGTTATGTTGGCCTTTGTAACACTAGGTGTGGACATGACGGTACAAGAAAAAACCTGGAGTGGATTTAACAACTGTGTTGTTTTTGGACTTCATACACAAGTCTGGAATGCAGAGAGTGGGATTAAGCTTTATTATAAAGGGAACTTTGCCTTGGGTGCTGAGTCGGACTTGCACTGTAATAGGATCTTAGAACAAGAATGTAGAGCATTGGTTTGAGCTGCTGTGTCAGGGCACAGTCCAGACAGCTCTTACATTCTATGCTCCTGCTATAGTCAGGGCTCCAGACTGCCACAGATTTAGTGGCAAATGCTACCAAAAGTCTCTCCGCTGCCACCCAAAAAAATTATTGGTGGCAGTACTGACACTTTTCGTATTTCCTAAAGTCATATTTTAGTTGGTTGATTTTGTTTGATTATTTACTATCCTCCTTTGAACTACCCATCGGCGATGATTATGAACTATCCTGTTTGAACTACCCACTGGCAGCATTTCTGTCTCTGTCCCTCGCGCGGTATAGTATTCCAAAGCACCAATATTACCGTTTTAAAAGAAATTGCACGTTGGTTTCATGTAAAATACCTTAAAAAAAGACGCCACCAGTTTTTGTGCTACTGCCACTAACTGATAAACGTATTGGCAGCACTACCACTAGTGCATAATGATAGTCTGGAGCCCTGGATAGTGTTGAGTTTTAGAAAACTTCAGGAAGGGCCATAAATATTTCAAGGGTGTGACTTAAAGCAGAGTTTGTCTCGATTTTTTTTCTGCCACAGAGATTCTGGTTGCATGTCTACCTAGATTTTTTTTTTCTGTTGTCATGATTTTTTTGTAGCGGCACCTCCCCCACACATACACACTTTTCTAAAGTGTTTTATTTCTGCCCAAAGAGGGTTTTGCCATTGTTCTGGGCACTGCACTTTCCTGCACTTTTAAGTCAGCTTGTTTTTACTCTTTAAAATATTGCCTCACTCCACAGGGAAAAGTGAATAATGAATGGGCGCAGTGAAATATGTTTTAGACTGTATATCCTGGGTGAGACTGCAGATATTTCTGTGGGCACCAAGGTTTCAGTTGTCCTTGTTCTTGTTTGTGTCTTATTTGTTTGTGTCACAGTAAAACTCTGTAGAATCAGGAACCTCCAGGTTTCTTTCTTAGCACAGCCTGATACAGAGGCCGCTCACAGCCAGCTTGTAAACATGTCCAACTCGGCCAAATAATAGGAATGAAAGCTTTCTCTCAATTGCACCTTTATGGTTCTAATATGAGAAGCTAGCGATATTCTTTCAGAAAATGCCTTGTAGATAATATAATAAAATATATAGCCAAGGACTTCTTTACCCTTTATCTAAATAACTTGGATGCACCGAAAGGCAAGGCATTGGTACAATTAAACCACCTCGACCATACACGGAAAGGTTTGTACAGTGTTGCACCCTTCACGGCAATCACCACTAGGTCAAAGTGAGTTTATGACGAGCAATATAACAGCTTTTAGGATAAACCAACAGATTGCAGAGTAGGCAGATCATACGGAGTGTCTAATTCAGTGACGGTAGTGGCTACTGGCTATGCAAGCGACATACAATATAAGTCTAAACACACAGATACATACATACATACACACTGTACACACAAAGAGGGAGTCTGTCTTCCTTGTATTATATATTTCCCATTGTGCATGAATTGCTTAATTAGAGCATATTATTAGTGTCAGTGTTTCCTAGGTATCCAAAACTGCAGATACAAGTCTGTGTTTACCTTTCAAAGTGTGACATACATTAACCGTAATGTAGGCTGCATTTAAGTGTGACCAAATAAAGATAATGTTGTGTTCATTGAAGTTATAGGATAGATTTAAGTTGAATGTCTGAGTTTGTGGAAAGGTTAGCATGGATATCCATCTGAACAAATGTCTCTGTCCGTATCATGTTGTCGTGTTTTCCACCTGCCGGGAGTTCGCTTGACCTTTCTGTCACATGACTGTTGCTGCTGCTTGCATGCAAGCAGGAAGTTTGCCCTCCTCCAAGTCCAGCCGCGACTTGGCGTGTTACCAAGACAACGGTGCCAACACTGTGCCAAGCATCCGACCATCCTGTTTCATCCCGATGAAACGGCAGGGCACCATCTGATTGTCCAGAATAAGACACCCAGACAGCGCTATGTTGAAAGACACTCATTGGGTTAATTAGGTTCCTTTTTGCTACAAGGCACAGACAGAGTTGATAGCAATGTTGCTTGATCAATCAACATCCACATATTGACAAATCATGTCTGGATGAAAGAAAATGTGGGGGTTTTAAGATAACTTTTAATAATCCCCCAAAATGTTTGCATATCATATCTGGCTAAATGTTTTGGGGGGGGGGGGGGGGGGGGGTGGGTGGCGTGTTCTTTTAAACGGGAGCAGTTGATTGAATGAGCACTTGTGTCTTCTCCTGTGGCACGGATCCAGGTCTGCACCCATTGTGCTGCAGAGCCACCAGCATGTGTGCTTTTTCTGCTGTGGGAGAGATGGCAAGTGCCAGTTTAGTGCAGAGCAGAGCTGCAGGCACCTGTGCTAGGGAGATGTGCTGACCAAACAGCCCCCCCACCCCTTGTCAAGGGCACGCTGAAACACAGTCTGCCATCTACTCAGCCGTCACATCTATTGTTCGCTCTCCGTCAGCAGCTTTCGCGTCACAATGCCCCGTAGTCCTTACACACACACACACACGCAGATGAAGGCAGCGTTTATTTGTCCGCTTTTTACCCCAAAGTGTGTGTTCCTTCTCCTTTCTCTCCTTTTCTCCAGACACACACAGTCTTGCCCACTCTACCCAGCCAGTCAGGTAGTCAGCCAGCCATTCAGTCAGCCAGCCAGTCAGTCAGTCAGTCAGTCAGTCGTAGGACACATTGAGCCACATACACTGGTTGGATTCCAGGCCGGGACCCCTCCCATCCTCCAGGCTCTGTGCCTACGCTTGGCTCCCGCTCAACCTGACCACCGTCGTCTGGTGTCTGCCTGAGCATAGTGGCGGTTCAGAACAACGCAGACAATGGACCTCAGAAAAGCTTTCTCTCTCGTAATTGCCCTGGAATGGTGCTTCCAACGGCAGCCTTTGTAAATGAAGGAGTTCTGATTTTGCGAGATAAAGAATTTGTCTACGGCTGCAGATTCTCGTGATTTCCACCGTAGGCTCTTGTGTCTTCACCGCGGTGACACTGGTGGCTTTAATGCTGGTGGAGGGAAGGGTTTGCCGGGTACAGTGGATGCAAAACGGGAGACTTTCAGGGCATTTGTCTAGATGCAGAAGCCAAAGCCTCTCTGTGCTAAGAAGCTTTTCAGAGCTCAAGGTGAAAGTCTGCCGCTACATAGCAGTTAGGTCTGGTTGTCTTGAACTTCTAGATTTCTTATTGGTGCCCTGCTCACATGATCTCACCCCTATAGACCTCTGCTGCATTACAAAACGGTGAAGTAGCCCAGCTATCTGCCGCATCATTTGTTATGCATTATTTAACAAGCTCTGATTATTACATGTCTAAATAATTTTTGCTTCTCCCTGCGGCGGATGTTGATGATGTAACCAGCCGTCCTGCTGTTATGAATCCAAAGTGAGTGCTTGCAGCCAGCGTTGGCTGGCCGTGCTTAATGAAAGTGTCTAATTCCGACCAGGGTGGCGGTGTAATGCATGAATCACTGGTCAGGCCCATCACCATTCATTAAGAGTCCATTGACCTGAGAGGAGGCTCTTCATAGAGAGAGAGAGAGAGAGAGAGAGAGAGAGAGAGAGAGAGAGAGAGAGAGAGAGAGAGAGAGAGAGAGAGAGAGAGAGAGAGAGAGAGAGAGAGAGAGAGAGAGAGAGAGAGAGAGAGAGAGAGAGAGAGAGAGAGAGAGAGAGAGAGAGAGAGAGAGAGAGAGAGAGAGAGAGAGAGAGAGAGAGAGAGAGAGAGAGAGAGAGAGAGAGAGAGAGAGAGAGAGAGAGAGAGAGAGAGAGAGAGAGAGAGAGAGAGAGAGAGAGAGAGAGAGAGAGAGAGCCTTCGCAGCAATCTCACCTCATGCGCATTAGCTTAGTCATGATTCTAGTTCATGACATTGCATTTAATGAGACACGTATTGGAACGAGTCTAATTTCCCATCTGGTGCTGTAGTTCACTGCCATAGAAGCAGCTAATGAATGCCGTAGAGTATTATAGACATTATTTTGTCGAGGTCAAACGTCCCAGGGGAGGTTTTTTGGCGATGCTATCAGTGTGATGAAACTGATGGAATATGATTTTTATTTTTCCTCTCAATCAGTCTTCAAGCTCTCGCTCTCTTTTATTGTCATCTAAACCAATTTCACAACACGTGAGTGTGAGAGTGTGTTTGTTGTGTGTTTGCGTGCGGGTTAGCCCGTACGCCTGCTAACCGTAGGTTGCCGATCAGATCAAAGGGCCTCTGCAAAACCGTGTGGGCGCATTGTGTGAGGCACAACGTGTGGAATGCGCGGAATGTTCCATGACCTATCAACTGCACCATGAGGGGAAGAAGGACTGCGTGTCCTTTATTCCTGCGCCGCTGGGGCCGGGGGGCACACAGACAGCCTCGTCCTGGGCATGGCTTCTCAAACAAGGCCGCACTGTCCCCCCCCCCCCCCCCCCCCCGGCAGGCCCAGCGGAGCATGCGGCGAAAGAGAGAGAGAGAGAGAGATAGGCGTGCATCCACCGAAGAGGGGGGGGTAATAGGTGAAGCCTGTTTTTGGAGCGTGAAAACACAGAGACGATTTGCATACCGCCAGCAGAGAGATTTGTTTCCTAGATGGACCCCCCCCCAAGCTACCAGACAGTTTTAGGTGAGCTCCACCGCTGCGCTCCCGACTCGACAGTCTATTCCCAGAAAGGTGGTACTTTCAGGCCTAGCCGGAGTGGAACGATAGACAGAGGGGGAGAGGGCGCGTGAGGACTCTGCTGTTGAGCTCCGCAGGCGCTCCCCGAACCGGAGTCGACCGAATGGCAATCAGCTATGACACTAATTGCTGTCAGAGATATTGCGGCGCTTCCTGGAGCACGCGGCGTATCATCGAGAATGTCGTGCATCTTTAACGACGGGGCTGGGTGTGTTATGACCGAGCCAGAGATTCCATGCACGCAGGTAAAGAGAGGCACAGCCACGCGCTCAGGCGTGAGGGGATGGCCGCCGTGCGTGTCCTTGCGCGGGCGCGGGACTCGGGATCCCATTACAGAAAGTGCATCTTTGAGCGCGCAACGTTTTCGTATCAATTGGAAGCAGTGGCGTTCTCTGAACGACACACTGGCTTAGGCTCAGTGGTTACAGCAGCCTCTGGATGATACGCAGGGAATCTGCGGTGCTCCGCAAGAACAACGTCGCCATGGCAGCGCTGTAGTATAATAACACACACACACAGACACACACCTCACTGCTTACCGTCAAGGCATTCCTTAGCTCGGAGGACTGAGTTTAGACAAAAATGTGGCGAATATTGAACGTTTGTGGTCATTTTTCGGTAATATGATGAAAAAAGACCACGGCTTTGTTGATGGCTCACTGTTCAATTCTAGACTAGACTTCCCAATCTTCACATCCTCTCCCCTCTCAGAATGATCTCAGAACAGATCAGAGATAGCCTAACCCTCCAGTGGATTTAGCCTAACCGCTTTCCCTTACTTAGGGGCATGCAGCAGCCGTGGGTGAGGCAGCAACAAGTGGTAAACAGCTGCTGCCAGGCAATGCCAACGGGGATCAGTGTGTAAGATCCCTTATGACACACACACACACACACACACACAAGCACATAGCCCAGGGTGCCGCCTACATGTTGGGAATGCTCCTAGTATGTGTACCACACTCTCACTCACTCCTCAGCCCGTGGTGGAAATACGTCTAACTCTGAGCATGTGTCGGCCGTGGAATGTGCAAGCATGCCTGAGCGCTGAGTGTGTACAGCTAAATGGAATCCCAGCAAGTGAGTGACAGGGGAAGGTGTGTGTGTTTGTGTGTGGGTGTGTGTGTGTGTCCGGGCCCTACTGGATGACCTTCATTTAGCCCAACGTGCTCCTCTGTTAGACTCTTTACCCACAGATGGGCTCTCCCATTGAATCGTCACCACATGGCTATCTCCCGTTCAGCGTTTCATTTGACGAGACGTGCCGAATCAACTTTATCGCCGTCCTGCTTTTTTATTCAACGGAAGAAAAGCTAGGTTTGACTCGAGATGGAGATTGCTTGGTTCACTAGAATGTAAGACATGTCTGCAAAGTCTTTACGAGGTGAAAGAGGAAGAGGGGAAAAGGGGGGAGAGGAAGAGGAAGAAGAGGAGGAGGGGCGCGGGGTGCGGGGCAGGAAGATACAGCCTGGCCCTGGATCTACCAGGACGGAAACACAGCGGGTTATGTGTTTTGCGTGACTGACAGGAAAGTGTGGGCGTGAGCGTAAATGCGTGCGTGCGTTTGTGTGTGAGGGATGGCTATGCTGCTTTTCTTTCTAATTGCGTATTGATTTGGATGCTGCAGGGCCGGCCTCCTTGTGGCCTGTCACAGCTC
>JAPMUY010006120.1:0-44973 GCA_026901105.3 Galaxias olidus | reverse complement strand
GAAAGAAAGAAAGTTGTATTTTAAAGAAGAGAGAGAGACTTGACTTTTAATAGCTGATGAGGCTAAGAGAGAGAGAAAGAGAGAGAGAGAGAGAGAGAGAGAGAGAGAGAGAGAGAGAGAGAGAGAGAGAGAGAGAGAGAGAGGGAGGCAGAAAATCTATTAATATCTAAAGTTCTATTTCAGCAGCCGTCTTAATCACAGTTTCCAGCATCCACAGGATTTTCAATTATGGCCCGCTTGAAAAATAGTCAGTCAACTGGTGAGACGTTCAGCCAACACTGGGAGCCTAACAACACGCATCAATCCCAAAGCAGAGGAGGGCTGGGTGGGAGAGGGGTTTATGTGTGTGTGTGTGTGTGTGGGTGCGTGTCGGTGTGTGTGCGTGTGTGTGTGTGTGCGTGTGTGTGTGCGTGTCGGTGTGTGTGCGTGTGTGTGTGTGTGTGTGTGTGTGTGTGCGTGTGTGTGTGCGTGTCGGTGTGTGTGCGTATGTGTGTGTGTGCGTGTCGGTGTGTGTGTGTGCGTGCGCGCTCGTCATGTCTATTCCAGCTCTGCCACTTAGAGGAAGATTCAGCAAAAGACATTTGAGAGATACAGAATACTGCAATGTTCAGTCTCACATCCTTACCCCCCCCCCCCCTCTCTCTCTCTCTCTCTCTACAGACCAGGTTAAGAGTGTGATCACAGCCGATTTATGCTTACCATAAAAGTTTGGACATCGTTCTGTATTTTGATTTTGTGTGGTGTATTGGGCGGTAATCAGATTGTTTATTGATCAGAGTTGGTCTATTTGTTTGGTTTTGGAGGAGTGCGTAGTTGTCTAAGTTGCTTCTAGTGTTTGAATGCTACAGTTGATTGTATTGTGGCAATGATGCAATGAACTTACTTTTAAAATTCTGACATTTTAGCCAATCAGAGGACACTACACCAGATCATTTGTTTTGTAAGGTGCTATCTAGCATGAACAGACAAATCAGTGTTCACCCCCAGCCCCCAAAACACACACGACACTAGATTGCTCACGTTGTTCTTGCATGGAGCGAGTAAATGAGCTGGATGAGAAAATGTGCGGAGAAGGAGACATATGGAAGGACGGGTCTGAAAGGGAAATCGCTTCAATGAAAGGAATATTTCTGGGCATTTTTAAAGCTTAATAATATGCCTCCAACTTCTACCTCGATTTTTCTGAATAAATATTTTATGGCTCATTCCCTCTCTCTTCAATCCCCTCTTCATCCCTCCATTTCCGTATTGAGTCATGCAGACGGACAGAACGACACAAGCAGAAGAGAGCCCGGGGCTCAACCTGTGATGGGAATAAAGCCAAGAGGACAGGTGAATGAAAGACAAGCACCTTAGTGGGTGACACTGGGGAAAGTCATCTCTCTCTCTCTCTGTCTCTCTCTCTCTCTCTCTCTCTCTCTCTCTCTCTCTCTCTCTCTCTCTCTCTCTCTCTCTCTCTCTCTCTCTCTCTCTCTCATTCCCCACCTCTGGTCCTCCAGGCTATGCGGAAAGGAAACACAGGGGAAAGAAATGTGTCTCTCTCTCCTTTCTATCTATCTATCTATCTATCTATCTATCTATCTATCTATCTATCTATGTGGATAGTACACACAGGGGAAACTCTCTCCATTCAGCCCTCCCTCACTGCCTCACTGCATGAACGTAATCGTTTTACCTCTGGAAGTCCTTTCCATCCCTCCATCCTCCCCCTCTTCTTCTCTCCCCCATCCAAGTCCTGTAAATATGAAAAGGATGGGGTTCACAGGTTAAACGGTGAGCCGGGGAGTGACCTCTGGCCTCTCATTCTCCCTCGCCCCATCCTGCTGTCTGCCCCCTCACTTCCTCTGCTTTCACCTCACTGGCTCCCCCTCCATCCCTCCATCCCTCCTTCCCTCCCTGCCTCCCTCCCAAGCTGTCTGAACATGCAGCCCCAGGCTATAATAGCAACCCAGCGCTCAGAGCTCCTCAATTATTCAACAACCTCTTAGTGCAACAGGCTGTCAGACTAAGCTACAGGTATGAGGGTGGAGAAAAGGATGGGAGGAGGGGGGAGAAGAAGATAAAGATTGATAGAGAAAGCGTCACACAGGAAAGAGAAGGTGAAATACGGACTTGGAAAACAGGCTTTTGACTTTGAAGGAGAGAGAACGTGAAGCAACTCAAATGTAGGCTTGCTTTCATCCCTGTTGGTTTATAGTCTGGGCTAACCACTATCCTCATTTGTGCATGTTAGTCACACTCGTGACATTTATTTCATTTACATTACATTCAGCACATTTACATTTCATTTACATTTCATTTTATAATTTATATTTATAACATACACTAGTCTAACCCATTCCAGTCACACTTACATTTTGAATATATTTATATATTTTATATTTTATATTAAGGACACATCTCATCACATCATCTCATTTTCATTTGTTTTGGTTTTGCTCTTTGTATTGCTATTTCTATTTGTAGAACACGGTAGTGTCAGGAAATTACGTGGGCCTTTAGTCTGAACTTAAATCTTGTATATTTCCTGAAGTAATATCAGAACATTCAGTGTGTTGTTTATTATTCATGAACGTGGCAGAAATATGTATAGTGTTCACTGCATGCATAACAAATTATAAATATCAAATTAACATGCATTAATTCACAGGTCATTTTGTTGCCTAAAAAGAACAGTCAACGTCTAAAAATAGGCTGAGGGAAAAATGCTGCAAGAGGCAAAACTAATACATTTGACAATAAACGTATTGTATTTTGTTTGTTTGATAATTATCATAATTCCCAACATAGATACAATGTAACAGAAAACTAATATAGGTAGGGGTGAAACCTCAGCTCTAAACAACTCTTATCAATAGACAAAAAAGCACACCTCTAGATCAAACAAACACCTCATGCATTCAGAGCATACCAAGAGTCTATTGTATTTTAATATTTTGAAAGTCAGCTGCTACATGTTAATAATATCAAAGGCTTTTGTTCCATGCTGTTGTGCTATTACCACTGAATATTTTTTGTACATAACTGTATCTTATCATTATTCTATGGCCATAGCACCAGTGATGCTAAGGAATCCTGATTGCCCAGTATATATTTAAATATACATATTTCAGAATTCAATATTTCCCCCTGAAAGAATGGTGCTAATACAATTTGTACCAAATCAATAAATACATTGTTAGAATTATAGTAATAAGTTGTTATTGTTATGTTCATCATCATCATCGTCGTCCGCTTGGTCCGGGGTCGGGTCGCGGAGGTAGCAGTTCAAGCAGGGCATCCCAAACTTATTTCGGGCCACATGACTGGGGGATTCCAGAATGTGGAGATATAATCCCTCCACCTGGTCCTAGGTCTGCCCCGCGGCCTCCGCCCAGCTGGACTAATACTAGATTTGTACTACATAATGGCTGATTCTCACCCTATAAAGATGCCACATTCATTTCCGTTGTATCCGCGAATGACCCACCCTTCATGACCATAGTGAGAGTAGGAACGAAGATAATTGAGAGCTTGCCTTCTGGCTCAGCTCTCTCTTCATTGTTAGAGCGACTGCACCCGCTTATTCTCTCCATATATTATTGATCCTTCATTGGGGTAAAGACTCATTCCCTACCTGGACTAGACAATTGTTTTGTATTGTTATGTTATTATATATTATTATATGTGACTCCTACATTTCATCGTCCTCTTTCTGACTAGTCAGGTTCGATTCAGTATTTTGCATTTCCATTTTGCAAGGGTCCACTTTTCTTTACTTGCTCCTGTATTGATGAAAGCACAATTTTATGGAACAGAGCCACTCACAAAAAACTTCTATACGAGCAATCCATTTCCCCAAGCCTTTGTTGAGATATTACTGAAACTAATCCCAAAGGCAGGAATTCTGGCGCAGTGTGTGTGTGTGTGTGTGTGTGTGTGTGTGTGTGTGTGTGTGTGTGTGTGTGTGTGTGTGTGTGTGTGTGTGTGCGTGTGTGTAGAAGTGTGAACAGTACAGTATGTGTACCTCTGATTACGTGTGTGTGCATATTTGTGTGTCTCCCTACGAATGTGTTCCTATGCGTATTTGTGCACATCAGTGCGTGTGAGCGGGCGATAAGGCCTAGCTGACTGAATCCTATTCAGTGGAAGAGTAGAGGGATATTCAGCAGCAGCAGCAGAGGCTAGAGACAGGGGCCAGGACTGCAGCAGTAGACTGCACACTGCAGTGGGAGCTTTAAAGGGTTCACTTGTGCACACTTTAATCCCACTAGCCTTAATGATGTGCAGTGTCTACATGTAGAGTCGCAGAGGGGTTTAAAGTTAGGAGCAAATTGACAAAACGTTTCCTGAAACTTGCCATAGGAACTTTGGCTTAATCTAAAATGCAGGAATTTGTCTTTGATGCCACACTCTTTGACTTCATGGTGATTTACTGGACTCAAATACCAGAGTCTAAAACAGACATGTAGGGTCTTACAGAGTCCTCAGATACACCCTCATCACTATATCTTTGGCGGAGCTTATTCAAAGTCCCCATTAACACATGGCATCAAGTAGCAACAACTGTTTTCTCTGTAAACCAATGACTCTTTATTCTCTCTTTCCCTCTCTTCTTACGACATGCAGTTTGGCATCCCTACTTGAATTCAAGAAAAAAGGGTGACTTGAATTTCAGCACGTGTGTGTTGATTTTGGTGGAGTGTGTGTGTGTGTGTGTGTGTGTGTGTGTGGCAGCTCAAAGGGATGGCAGTATGTCTCTCTGTGTTAACATCTCTACTTGCTACTGCAGGACCACCGTGACATCAGGCCTGAAGCAAACATTAAAAAAGCACCCCCCCCCATATGAATACACACACACACACACACACACACACACACCCTCACACACACACACACCAGAGTGCACGAGTCAGCAGGATAAAAAACAACCACATTTATTCATCGGGAAAAAACTACAACCTCTCTGCTGACATTACAAAATCATTACAAGTCACTCTTGGTCTACACACAAACTTCTATTCTCATTACACAGCAGATCTATCATTTACACAGAACTAAGGCCTTCAGAGGATAACGGATGACGGATTAAAACAACACAGGAAGGCCTTTACTGCCTATTTAGGATTTATTAGAAAACGTTTTGCTGGCTGGCAGGGTTGGTGTTTGTTCAAACTTACAGTAGTACACGTGTAGCAGCTTGGCTTCCATCCAATTGAAGCGATGCCTATCAAGCATAAGCGACGTAGGTCGATGCAATACCAACATTATGTATTGACACAGGAGGAAGCAAGGGCCTTCAGCAAAATTACACCAATTTACTAAGTTAAATGGGCCAAGAGAGCATATTATTTTCTTTCTATGCTATTATCTCACTCTTATCTCTTTATTTGGCGTTCTTTGCAATTTCCTTTCAAACTGACCATGGACTATTATTGATGTACCAGTTAAAATAGAACACTAACAATCTTTCTCTCAAGTGGAAAAGATTCTAAGTGGATTTTTTGCAATCGACATTGATACTGAACCAAATACTGTCTCCAATGAACAAAAATCATCAACATTGGAGGCTAATACTCTAATACTTTCTCTCAGTTGGTGCTGTTATATTTGTTTTACTAGCAGGTGAATAATGTTTATGTGGCCTGCGCTAGCTTGTTATAGTGACTTCCTGTCCTTTAGTCGTGTCACATGTTTCACATTCGTAGGTCTGAAAAACCAGAACTAAATGTTTTATTCATATCACATCTCAAAGTGTGTGGAAGACCCACCCAGCAATAACTGTCAAATGATTTGTGAATCTGAGTCTAGTAACACAAACACTCTCCAAGACCATTACATGGCCCTTTGCAAACCCTTCAAACACACCTTCAAATTCCATCACATTAGAATTCCACACAGCCAATCAATTGATAGACATCCTTCTTCAAATGACTCCAAAAAGGCCGTAGGAGGTGCTACATTATTTTTAAATTACCCATGATTGAATTCTTGTAAATGTTACACTGAGTATTTTTTTCTCTTTCTCACCCTTGTGTCTTGTGCCACGACATGGAGAAGTCAATCACAGACCTTAATGAGAAAGCCGACATCCTTGTCATTTCCATAACAGCCATTTGTCATACGAGTGCAAAGACAGACAGACTCGTGCATTACCGATAAGCGACAGCTCAAAGACAGAGTCATGGAGAAATTAACTCTCTTTAATTTATTCCGATTGTCTAAATGTATGGTAATATTTGGAAACGGGAGCACTTCAAACCAACTGAAATGAAAAGCCATAGGAGGTAACAGCACATTAAGACAGCGTTTAATAGTTATGCTAATCAGCTGGTCCTTGCGCTTGGCAAAGTGATGTACTCAAAATGCAGGCGTCTTTCTAAGCCGTTCCACACCACTGTTGGTATGCGGATGGAGAGAAAAGAGGTGAGAGTGACTGCTGCATTAAAATGTCTCCACATTTACAAACTCAGGTACTAGCCTTCTGCACTCATAGGATTTAGGAATTAACTGTTTTGATATTCCTGCACATTTAACCACACAATATAACTTGTGTGTGCATTATATTCCTTTGTATTAAAAATATAATTTTTTTATATAATATGTATTCTTGCACATCTTTCTCTGACTGATAGTAACTGTTGTTTTTTTGTGGGTGTGCACATTGTCAATGCTGTCTCCTGATTTACTGATGAAGCAGTTTGCTATTACTCTGAACCATATCTTACATACCAACCACATCCAGACACTCCTGAGTACAAACTACATACACCCCATAATTTTATATTCATTTTTATTTGA
The DNA here is from genome assembly GCA_026901105.3 of Galaxias olidus. NCBI lineage: Eukaryota > Metazoa > Chordata > Actinopteri > Galaxiiformes > Galaxiidae > Galaxias > Galaxias olidus. The sequence continues at coordinate 38,193 of JAPMUY010006120.1, read as the reverse complement.
CTGGATTTTACTTTTAATTACTTAGTCTTGATATTGGCCATTTTATATTGTTTCGCCGGACTAACATCTGAGCCAAACCTACGGTGGCCCTGAGAGGCCAACGCACTGCAACTTCAGAAAACACATGCAAATAGACAAATCGCAAGCAAATTAAGAAAACATCGACATCAATTTGACAACACATGTGCAGCATTTAGAAAACGTGCTGCAAATTCAGACAATACAACACATTACGGAAACGCGCTGCAAATATAAAGTTGTGTTTTTGTATTTGCAGTGCGTTTCTGTATTGTGTTTTTGTATTTGCAGCGCGTTTCTGTAATGTGTTGTGTTGTCTGAATTTGCAGCGTGTTTTCTAAATGCTGCGCATTTGTTGTCAAGTTGATTTGCTTGTGTTTTGTCTATTTACCTGTACATGTGTTTTCTTAAGTTGCAGTGCGTTTGGCCTCTCAGGGCCACCGAACAAACTTACCTCAGATACATACTAACCTCTAGACATGTTAAGCTCTGAGCCATACTTGACACGAATACCACCCAACCAGCCAGCGCATGATGCCCCCAGCAGACATGTCAACCAAAGGAACCAGGTCCTGACACATATTTACCTCTGATCCACACTGACCTCTGATCCACACTAACCTCAGAGCCACACTACCCTCTGATCCACACGAACCTCTGAGCCACACGAACCTCTGAGCCACACTGACCTCTGATCCACACGAACCTCTGAGCCACACGAACCTCAGAGCCACACTAACCTCTGATGCACACTGACCTCAGAGCCACACTAACCTCTGATCCACACTAACTTCTGATCCACAATGACCTCAGAACCACACTAACCTCTGATCCATACTACCCTCTGATCCATACTAACCTCTGATACACACTACCCTCTGATACACACTAACCTCTGATCCACACTAACCTCTGAGCCACACTAACCTCTGAGCCACACTAACCTCTGCTCCACACTAACCTCTGAGCCACACTAACCTCAGAGCCACACTAACCTCTGATCAACACTAACCTCTAAGCCACACTAACCTCTGATTCACACTAACCTCTGACCCACACTAACCTCTGACCCATACTAACCTCTGATCCACACTAACCTCTGATTCACACTAACCTCTGACCCACACTAACCTCTGACCCATACTACCTGCAGTGTGACGAGGCAGTGGTCCAGCAGCTCCACAGACACCTCTGTCTGAACGACCACTGAGGCACTCAGGCTATTCTTACACCTTATACCATTCAGAAAGGAAATGAGGAAATGATCTGTGTTATTAATTTGCCGTTGAATTGGGACCATTCAAAGCACAATGAACGGCCACAGAGTATAAATCAGAGGATCACATATCTTTAGGACAATAGCAGCTATAAAATGCACATTAGGGAATCCCATTATGGCCATATCTTTGGCTTTAGAATGCGGCCTTTTTAATCCCCCTACAATAAGCACTGTCAACTGACGCTGACTAGAAAACATGAAAGGACGACATATGGCCAGGGTCCTTTATTCGAGTGTCGATAACTCCTCGGGTCACACTGTTCTGACTGGCTGCAGTAAAAAACGTGTGTTAGCAGTGACTTTATGGCCTTAATGAAAAGTGAGAGATCCTGCGTACAGTGTGTGTGGGCTGACTAATGGGAATGTAAGCAGTGTTCAACCAAGGCCCCTCCAGGCTAGCATGTTCGTGGAGAGGAGGTCTCTCTCCCCTCCCACCTCCAGGCTAGCATGTTCATGGAGAGGAGGTCTCTCTCCCCTCCCACTTCCAGGCTAGCATGTTCATGGAGAGGAGGTCTCTCTCCCCTACCATTTCTGTCTCTATCTCACAAATAAAGCACAACTAATTCAAATCTGTCTGTCCCTATAATTCCAAGCGCACAGACACGCATACCCAGGTTATCAGGCACACACACTGCAGACACACATAGACATTTCATAGACAGGCACTCACACTCACACAAACACCCAAACAAACATTCCCACATACTCTCTATCACACAAACACACACACAAACACGCACAATGGGATTAGGCCTGATTTGTAATGCATTCAACGCTCTTCTGGGCCAGCTCCTTATCCACGGCTCCTGACAGAGGGAAGCTGAGCAGCCATATACATGTGTGTCAGCTTGCCTTGCGCTCCAACAATATCTGTGTGTAAGAGCCTGTTTGTGTATTTCAAGCACACACTGGTTAGTGTGCGTAAGTAAGTAGAGGGGCTAATGTCAATGTGTTTACGTGTGTATCTACGTGTGTGTGTGTGTGTGTGTGTGTGTGTGTGTGTGTGTGTGTGTGTGTGTGTGTGTGAGTGACAGTGGTCTTTAGGACAATGGAGTAAATAGCAGCAGACAGACGCCTCATCAGCAGCAGACGGACTCCAATGGCAGCCATGCATGACCTCACAGCTGCAGCTCTGCAAAGTGCAGTGCCCAGCCTCTCCACACGGGAACACACACACGCACGCACGCACGCACGCTCGCACGCACACACACACACGCGCACACACACACACACAAACCCTGAACAAACAGAACTCACAAGTCACACAGTTACCCCACCAACATAGATTCACAGATAGAGAGAAAAACATACACACATAGGTACACATCCTCATTAGGTTCTTCAACCAGAAGAGAAGAGGAGAGAAGAGGAGAGGAGAGGAGAGGAGAGGAGAGGAGAGGAGAGGAGAGGAGAGAAGGAGACGAGTGTGGAGGGTCACAGTATATTGGCACACATAGAAACCTTCTCTCTGCTCAACAAAGATCTCCAGGCCACACCCCCTTCCCTTTGGTCTGATAAGTAGCCTGAGGAGAATACTCTGATAATTGAGGTGATTTCAGCTTTCAGCCAAAATCCATTTTCAGCAGCCACAGAAGAGCGACAGCAGGGGATTCCACTTGATCGAAACTTCACACACACTTCACACAATCCTCATGGTACACACTGATCACTATCCCAGACGCCCTTTCTACACAGACCAAACATTTCACTCAAAATATGACGACATTCTTTTATTTTTCAGCACCTCTTGATGCCCATTTTCCTTTCCCTTTCACTGTGTCTCCCTCTCTCTCTCTCTCTCTCTCTCTCTCTCTCTCTCTCTCTCTCTCTCTCTCTCTTATTCTCTCTCCCTTCCGTCTCTGAATGGCTTTTCCTCCCTCCCTTCCTCCCTCTCTCTTACACTCACACACACTCCCCCTTTCGGATCAATGTTCTCAGAGGCCAGACAGTTATCACCCCAGGCCATCTACTGGAGTGTCTCTGATAAAGTTCTCTCTCTGTCAGCTGTCTTCTCTGTTACGCTAGATGAATTGACCAATCAGACGGTGAATTGACTGCCCCTACCCATAAGCTCTTGCTGTGACATAAACAAAGCCATGACTATTGGAGCTCACACTGAGGTCACCAAACAAGCCTTCCTCTCTGTCTCCTCCTATGTCCATTTCTGTCCCTTCTACCCTCTCAGCTGCCTGCCCTCTTCCTCTGTTTCCTCTCTCATCCTCTCGCCTCTCATCCCGTCCGCCCTCTTTCCTGTCCGTCATGGTCCAGTGGAGAGGCGGGGGGTTGTGTTAGGAAAGACAGAATGGTCAACTGGAATAAAGCCATCCGCTCCTCACACGTACACACACACACACACACACACACACACACACTGTGTGCAGGACAGGTGGTAGCAGTGGCAACGTGGAGCCACACAGATGAACAATGAATGGACTTGAAGCATCAGATGGGTGGCCAGTGCAACTCGTGATCCATCACAGAGAACGAGAAAGGACATCTGCACACGGGGCCAGGGGGTACTGGTGTCCAGGGTCGTCTCAGTAGCACGGTGGCTCACAGCAAGAAGGTCCTTGGTTCAAACCCCACCTGACCCAATGGCCTTTCTGTGTGGAGTGTGCATGTTCTCCCCGTGTCTGTGTGGGTTTCCTCCGGGTACTCCGGTTTCCTCCCACCATCAAAAAAAACATGCTCCATTCTCCTACCAGTGCCCTGACCAGTCACTGCCAATTCACCTGGAGTCGGTCTGTGTGTCCTATTTGTGTGAGCAAGTTCGGTCTGTTTGTCCTATTTGGGTGAGCAAGTCTGGCGCAAATTGGCTGCCGTGGTATCACTCAGACTGAGTGTTGTGTTTGATAGCTGTCGGTCCATTCGTTGTTCATTCTGTGTAATTAATTGACCAATTTGTGTAAAGCGCTTTGAGTCTTGAGAAAAGCGCTAAAAACTAAATAAAATGAATTATTATTATTATTATGTCTCTCTGGGGATAGAGGGTCAAACTGCAGAGCCTCCTCCACTACACAGATCTCTGGTCCGAGAGATCCTTCAGAACCAGGGATCCATGGTTTCAGTGATAATCACAGGGTGCAGGCAGCGGAATGCCAGAGGAGATTGAGCTGCGATCCCATGTTTGGGCAGAAAAGCAGACAGGATGTGGCTTCAAAAGTCTAGGTAGTAAAGATCCTGGGCTGAGATGTGAGGTATGTGTCGGCAAAGAGATAAGGAGTGCCGGCAAGGGAGATGACAGGTTAGTAATTGTCGGAACGAGGCAGAAACAGCGAGAGCGAAACAGGCTATCGCCTGAAGCGGGAGTGAAGTTCAACATGTTTCCTTCCTCTACCACTGATCTCAGATCTTAGATCCAGTCAAGCAGAAGAACAGAGCAACCAAGGAGAGAACACACCCATGCAGACATTACAGCTAGAGCACACAGGAAAAAAACGTTAGCATTGGAAAGGTTTGACAGGGGAACTCTACTGCATGGGTCTTTGTATGCCTGCTACCTCAAAAACATTCTTCTGTCTTTGGCACTGTATAAAGATTCACCAACCAACTAAACTGACAGTAGTCAAGTCTCGTTGAGTCCCAAAACCTGGAAAGTCATTGCTAGTAACCCTGACAGATTTGATAGTGGTCAGTTTAGTCAACTCAAACTTTAACTAAAACAATTAGCAGACCTACTAAGAAAAAAATGATAGAGACTAATTCACTAAAATATAGAGAGCAACCAGGTATTGCTAAGCCTGTTCCAATGAAATTATATTCCGGGACAAAAATGTTTTGACAAAAAAAAACTAGTGACTTGATTTAAATCTAAAAAGAAATAATCAAAAAATGGAGGCCTGAATTTGAACGTCACTGTCATATTTAGATTAAACGAGCTAGCAACTGCAACCTGCCTTTTGGTGCAACTGGCAGCTTCAAGCAGAACTTTGTCAGCTAAAAGGGGTTTGTTAAACCAGGTCAGGAAAAAGCATTACATTTAAGGACTTTCAATCAAAACCATCAAACTATCAAACTAGCTGCAGCATTTCACTCCCATCCATGGCTTTAACACCACAACAAACAACCAACCTATCAGCGTTTGTAAACGTAGTGTCCCTGTGGCAGCTGCTTGAAGAGTCCAGCTCCCCACAGACCTGCAGGGGCTTCAGAACAGTGTGACAACACACACCATGGCCCCTGAGCGGACCCAAACTCCTCTGGACCTCCAGAAAGTGCTGTGGCCAGCCCAGCCTGTATGTGATGTCCACAAGGGCTTCCAGAGGAACATTAGGCCACTACAAGGATTCTATAGCAGATTGCTTGGCTCGCACACAAGGTTACAATTATGGAAGAGGACATTTTTACACACACACACAGAATTTACTTTCTGGGGGACTCTAGGTCAAATGGTTTACAAGCCGAAGCGGAAAGGTAAAGAGTGTGTGAGAGTGAGATATCTCTTTCTGCCTGCTTGTTTCTTCTATATCTCCAATCTCCTTCATTGCAAACCCCCCCCTCTCTCTCTCTCTCTATCTTTCTCTCTCTTCTCCCTATGTGAGATTACAGTCGAGGTTTCGCGTCTGTGTTGTGTGAACCATGACCAATGGAAATATATTGACTGTGGGTAAAAGGCCACCTTGCTATTCTCGACTGGCACAGGCGTGCAGTGAACAGTGGTGCTGCTGTCAATAACCAACTGTGGCTCAGCCTGCAGATGAACACACAGCAACCATATGAAAGAGCCCACTGATTGACTGGGAACCATGCCATTCAGGAAACAGTCAGGGTGTCGTTGTGTGTGTGTGTGTGTGTGTGTGTGTGTGTGTGTGTGTGTGTGTGTGTGTGTGTGTGTGTGTGTGTGTGTGTGTGTGTGTGTGTGTGTGTGTGTGTGTGTGCGTTTCTGTAGACCTGAATGTGCCGTTAAGGCTTAGGTTAACTCCCCTGGGCACTCAGGCAGGACACTGCAAGCTGGAGAGAAAATCAAGGAGTTTAAAGAGAAAGAAAGAGCAGATGACAGAAGGAAGAAGGAGACCAGAAAATGAAAGAACAGTGGAGGAAATGACTAATAATGGGGGGGGGGGGGGGGGGGGGGACAGAACAACGGAAGGGAAGAAGGTAGAGAGGGTGAAAAGGGATAGAGGGAAGATGAAAAGAGAGGAGAGGACATGCAGTGCAGCTCTGACTCATCAGAGCCCACTACGATTTAAAGCCCTCCACCCACCAGCAGCAGCAGCAGCCACCTCCAGCTACATGACGGTCCTCCACAAGGCAGCACGCTGGCACCACGTGGGACACTCTACACTCCATGTGTGCTTCATGCAGACCGCGTCATGAGTGCAATCCACACGGATACTTTGTGGTGCATACGTGTGCTGACACGCACACCATTCTTCTCTGACCAGAACATTCCACCTCTTTCCGTACGCTGTCACAGTGCACGCATGTCTGACATGGCAGATCCCACTGACTGAGTGACTAGATTCTCTCTGTCTTTGTGAGCCACACATGCTCTCTTCATGAGAGCTGTTTACACGTATGACACAAACACATCCTCCCCATGAGTACAAGGCTGACATGGCATGTGTAGTTATCATTGAGCAAGAAGGAAGTAGCATCAATGAAATAAGAAGATAGCACTGTCAGGCTCTGCCCTCCTTGATAGAGACAGGGATTAGAGTTGGTATTGTTTTTGTGTGTCAGTCAGAACGGCTCTACTGGGCTTTGTAGCAAATATGGCCTGTAAATCAGTGACAACCAACATACAACACTCCTCTTCTCCTCTCCTCTCCCTCTCCTCTCCTCTCCTGTACCGCTCTTCTCCTCTCCTTCCCTCCTCTCCTCCTCTTATTCTACCCCCACTTCTTATAAGGGAAGTAACCCTCTTTAAAGGGTTCTGTGGTCAAGATTGAGATAAGAATGCCCAAACACGCACATGATGCACACACACACACCAGATTAAAATACCTTGGGATGAACTGACCGTTCTCTGAGCTTGCCAGAGTCAGAGATACCATCAACCATCAACTTTACCCCTTCCTCTCTCTTTCTCTCTCACACACTCTCTATCACACATTCGCACACACACACACACACACACACACACACACACAAACACACACACACACAAACACACAAAGGCATTAAGCCGATATTTGATCATCTCGTCTACTGATTAATAGGATCTCCCCCTTATTTGATAAGGGGTATAAATCCCTGCTCTCTCCTCTCTCTTTCCTTCTCCTACCAAGCAAATCACTACGACCATTATTATATCTCCATCTCCTTGACTTTGACTTGACTATTGCACTACAACCCACTGATTCTAACCCTAATGGTCTGCTTTCTCCTTGTGTTGGCATCAGTGTACATGCTGAGTAACCTATGGCTGGCAGCACCAGCTCACTGGTCCTGTATGGCTGTCTAACTGAGCCTTCAGTGGAGTTTGGCTTTCTCTTGGTGGGTCTCATTCAACATCTTTGACTGCAGATAATCTGACGACCTGCACGACAGCTGGAATCCTTTAAAACGGACAGAGAATCTGTATCTATGAGGTGTTTTGTTTGATTGCTCTAAACATTGTTACGTGTTCTGTCACTTTACCCTGGGGATGAGACACTCCACATGCTTGTCCATCTCTTTCAGGGCAAAGAGCAGCGTTCTTTGTGCACAGTCGGTAACACAACCAGCTCATTTCAAATGGGCATTGTTACTTTTACATCATGTTTAAAACCTAATTTGCAGTAGCCTATCTTTAGTCCAGCTGCTGTGGCCACAGTACCTTAGCATTTTATACCATAGCATGCCGAGTGCACCAGCACAGATTGGAGCACTACGTGGTGGCCAAAGGGTTCTTTCCTTGATCAGAGGTTGTCCGTTGCTCCACTGTGTCTCAGAGCATCAATGTCACAACAAATCAGTCACATCAGTTTTCTACAGTGTGCCATCAAGGTTGCATGGCAAGATGCAGCAACATTCAAAAGCCTAGTTTCACTGACGCATTAGACGTTTTTAAGGCATTGAAATATATTACTTGAGTTTCCAAAGTAAAATTGGAAAGCAAACTTGTCCGTATCCAACACAGATTAGATTCAGCCTGCTCAGTTACCATATACCACAGTCTACCTTTGAGGTAACTTACCTCTACAGTATGTGGTATACAGGGTAGTACTCTGTATATTAGGGCTGAGCAAACTGTCATTATTTAGCAGACTTGTCTTCGGTTCGGCATTATCATCCGTATTCAGAGCACTATTAGGCAACTTACGTGGCCGTGGTTCAAACAGGACATTGCAATTCATTTTAGATAGATCAGCTGAAACCTCTACGCTGGCCCACACAGATTTGGTAGTGATCAAACGTATGTGTAAAAAATACGGGACAACGCAGAACAATGAACAATGGCCTGAGGCTGAGTACAAGGCTGACATGGCATGTGTAGTTATCATTGAGCAAGAAGGAAGTAGCATCAATGAAATAAGAAGATAGCACTGTCAGGCTCTGCCCTCCTTGATAGAGACAAGGATTAGAGTTGGTAGTGTTTTTGTGTGTCAGTCAGAACGGCTCTACTGGGCTTTGTAGCAAATATGGCCTGTAAATCACTGACAACCAACATACAACACTCCTCTTCTCCTCTCCTCTCCTCTCCCTCTCCTCTCCTCTCCTCTCCTCTCCTCTACCGCTCTTCTCCTCTCCTTCCCTCCTCTCCTCCTCTTATTCTACCCCCACTTCTTATAAGGGAAGTAACCCTCTTTAAAGGGTTCTGTGGTCAAGATTGAGATAAGAATGCGCAAACACGCACATGATACACACACACACACCAGATTAAAATACCTTGGGATGAACTGACCGTTCTCTGAGCTTGCCAGAGTCAGAGATACCATCAACCATCAACTTTACCCCTTCCTCTCTCTTTCTCTCTCACACACTCTCTATCACACATTCGCACACATACAAACACCCACACACACACACACACACACACACACACAAACACACAAAGGCATTAAGCCGATATTTGATCTTCTCGTCTACTGATTAATAGGATCTCCCCCTTATTTGATAAGGGGTATAAATCCCTGCTCTCTCCTCTCTCTTTCCTTTTCCTACCAAGCAAATCACTACGACCATTATTATATCTCCATCTCCTTGACTGATGAATGTTGCTACTGCAGCTCACACACACACACACACACACACACACACACACACACACACACACACACAAGACATAAAGACATCCACTCAGACACAGATGCATGCACACACACACACACACACACACACACACACACACATTCTCATGCTGCATAGTGATTTCTCTGCTCCTTCTCTCTTCAGGGACTTTCAACCAATGTATCTGTCCCTCCAATCATGAATGGAATAAATATTTTATTTATTGAAGCTCGGCAATGTAATCCATATACATTATATATTACTAATAAAGTAAGTATATCCATGCTCTCGCTCTCTCTCTCACACACACGCACACACACACACACACCTATAACTGCTTGTGCACTGAGCAGGCACACACACGCATACGGCCAAGTCCAACCAATTTCTGCCTTCTGTTTGCTTCATTGAAACCTAAATTAGCTTCTGTCCTCCTGTGATGCCGACTCTCATTATTGCTCTTTGTCAGCGCCTCCGTCAGGCATCTTCAACTGAAGCTGTGTGTTTGCACGATGATGCATCGATACAGCACACCTCTAGACTAATGGCAGACTAATGAGTGCATGAATCACTTTCTCAAAATGATTTAAGAAAAAAAAAAGAAAAAGCGTACATTTACCATTATCATTTTTGAAGTAATACAAATATTTCCAAATACACAAGAGTAATTGGATGAACAAAGCATATATGAACAAGTGAAAAACTGTCAAAAAGCAGGAGAGAACACATGGACAAGATGACTTCATGGCCCTGACCGAACTCTAGTGTCAGGGGACAGAAACAGTTCAGAAACATGCAGGTGATGCCACACCACACTGACTGATCAGCTTGAAGAGACCCTTTCCTGTAGAGTTTTTATATATTCTATATTGTGTAGTCTTCACATTCATAGAATAATGGCTACATGCATTTGATGCACAAGGCTTATCTAGTTGTTTTCAGGTTTGGGTCACAACTAAACATAAAAAGCACACAGGTCTTATATTGCTATGTTCACAAGAGAAAATATAAGCTATAGTTAGAGACAAAGAGAGTACGTGGAAGAGACAAATCGAGAGAGAGAGAGAGAGAGAGAGAGAGAGAGAGAGAGAGAGAGAGAGAGAGAGAGAGAGAGAGAGAGAGACTTATCTTGACCTACCGACATAGCCTCGCGCATCAACCGCTGAAACAGCGGAACAAACCCGTAGTGACACGTGCGCACTGCGCGCCGATCCAACATTTCGGCGATGAGATACAGTTAAGACACCACAACCCCAGCAAACTGAACACAGTCAGATTAATAATACATTTACATAAATATCCCGTCCCAAACATAAACTTTCAATGAATTAGCCAAAGCTAAACCTAAGCCAGAACGTTGGGTGGGTTTGTCATCTTACCTTCCTCGTGCATTCTCTGCAGACAAAAAGTGAGGTTTCTTCTCCAACCCGGCATGGTGGGGGATAAGAAAGGTGTTGAGACCGAAGAGAGCACTCAGATGACAAAGGGTGACGAGTTGAAGCGGTAGCTGCTTAAATTGTGAGGTGAGGGATAGCGACTCTAGCCCAGTGCTGTTGATTATTCTGTCTACCAATGACAATGATGCTGCGGTTGGTCTGCTGGTATGACCTGAGCCGGTTGACAGTCCCTCTGCGGCACCGCTCTGCTGGGATTCGAGCAGGTGAGTCTAACTAAATCAGAAGATTACGTTGAGGTTAAATGTGAAGCTTTGTTCCATTTTCGCCATAGAGAAACTACAAGAGACAGTGCCTTTTTCTCCGTTGCTCTTTTTCACCCCCAAAATAGGCTATATACACAATCACGGCGGGCGCTTCAGAGAAGGAGAGCATGAGTCAAGGGGTGACTGTCACTAATGTGCTTGGTAAAGTGGATGATTCGCGCCGCTGCCGCGTAAAGTCTCCGCTTCCAGTTGGCTATTTCGTTTGACATCCCACTGGCGTGAGAGGTTTGGGGAGAAGACGCAAAAATAGAGCTCCCAGTGTCACAGTAAAAGCATGCGTTTGCATGGAAATGCTAATAGCATACATTAAGTAGTGTTGATTTATAACAAATTCGATTTAAAAAAAGGTTTTTGTTCATATTTATTATTTATTAATCAATATAGATATGTATTTATTCCCTGATAACTTTTGAGGGATCTCACCTCTTGCTTTCTTTCTCTTACACACACACACCAACAAAGGAAGAACGAAGCCCATAATGAAGCCACTAATAATACATGCTACATTAAAATCTTGCCTAATCCCATTTTGTCAGGTACATGAAGGCATGAACCTGGATAGACAAACAAACACACACACATCCACACACTACTGTAGGTCATCAGAGTAGAGTGTGCCCTCTACTGGTTCATTAGGACTCCTTGAATAATCCTTAATTAGTGAACCCTGAGTTTAACAGCTTCTGCTGACTTCAATTGACTATCAACCCAAAGTGTTTTATTCTGATATGTCTTTATAGTATAGGGCATTATTACAGTAGTAGGGAAATGTACAACATGGAAATTACTCTTCAGAGAAAACTAGGGACCTGGAACAGTTGTCTTGAACCCTTTCACCTTCATGTAATGTGCTCAACACATTTTACTTTTTTCTTTAATGCAATGCAAATGCTACATTTCCAAAAAACGTTAAATATGCAACAGATGCAAAGCTCAGGGGAGTAAACCATGTCAAACTAAATAAAAACATTTGCTCACAGCTGATAAAACGGATATTAATGTGAACCTTAAAAAAGAAGTTTTTTTTCTCAGTTGTTCATTCAGCAATCAGACCTGATTCATGGATAAAAGAGGTATTGCTGTTTGAACAGGAGCTGCTGTTTGAACAGTGGAACCAGTAAGAGGTGGAGGGCAATAAGAAAGAAGAGGCGAGGTAGAGGTAGAGGGGCCCTTAGAGTAAGAGGTGTTCATATTGGATCTGATAGAGTTTCAGAAATGAGAAAACCAAGAGTTTATGTTTCAGATTGCATTTGTACCACAATCATGTTGTACGGGCAATTCTACAGAAATGGTTCAAATTGCAGTACCGACCTAAAAAAAGTATTTAAAAAAATAATTACCTTTTTAAGCTTGTATGTCTTATCTTGATAAGGATATGGTCTATTTAGGAACAATAATTTCATTCTGATACCATGCAATTAGACATTTACAAAATCAGGGTTTACTTTTTATTGGAAGTTGGATGTCCCCAACCCAAACCCCTCAAAAATTGCAGTTGTTGAAAATTACTGTAAAAACATTTTGTAAATGTATTTACTTTGTTTTAATAATAAAATGTGTTGTTTTCTCCTAAATGGCTTTTGAAAGATTCAGATCTATTTTATGAAAAAAATATAAATTAGGAAACTTTATGTGAAAATTGATGCCCCCAACTTTCCTGTCTACCGAAACATAATTCGTTTTTGTCTGCACACCAAGCCTGATTTTAGCAACACCCCTAACATTTTATTAAGGAAGTGAGACTGCAACCTTTTTGAAGAGTTTTGTTTCATTGTTTTGAAGTAAATGCCCTCTACAATCTGGAAATCATTGTGTGGTTTTTAAAATCGTCATTACCGGACACATTGGACAATTGCTCCAGTGAAATTAACAACTTCATTTAAAATAGCTCCATATGTTGATTTTATTAGTGTATATCACTCTAAATATCTATTTGCTAGCCATGTGCATGCTAGCAATTTAGTTTTATGATTAGATTATCTTAAATTTGTCAGCGAAACAGTCACCACCGAAAGAAATTTCCAAACGCTGAGTCACAACTGAAACACTCTTTTTTTTCCACAAAAAAAGGATCTCACAAAAACATTATTGAGATATCAATTCAAATGCTATTATAATGATTGATTATGTGTACTTGTAATATCAATCAGGAATTATGAAGTACATTTTATAACAAAAATTGCATATGGATTTTGTTTTATGTTGTTTATTATCTATTTAAATTATTTTAAAAAATCATACAAAATAACTTAGTGTTCAAACAAAGCAATAACAATTTTAAAAGATCTACTATGCATGATAAAGATATGTTAGTAGGTCAAATGTATTCCTAATTATTACACATTTTCAACCACGAGCAACAAAGAAAGTCACTCAAGATATGAAATATCCTAAAAACAATTTTTAAAAAGAAAATACAAATAAAACTAAGCATTGTCCAAAAAGACAACAAAAATATACACCATATTCTGTCTTCGTTCTGATCTATCAGACCATCTTTGTTCATCAACATCACACTGAATGTTTTCCATGCAGAGAAGAATTCCTTGATTGGATGGAGAAAAGGAGAGGATACTGAGAAATAGCATCAGCATTTCAGGGTGGGGTGCAAACCATTGAGTAACCAGGTGGGAGTGAAGGAAGACAGTCATGTCCCATGTGTAACCAAATGGTATTACTCATGGCAACTTTGTTCAATTACACCACCCAGGGAATTACACCCAAAGAATTTCTTGTGTTCGCTAGACATAAGAAGGCTCCCTCCACACAGGTAAGTCCTACAAGCAGAGACGGGATTTGCCAAAAGTAAGTATACATAAGTTGTATTCACAATTACAATAGTAGAAAACAAATAGATCTACATTAGAAATGGGTTGACCACAATAAGCATAATTAGACACTGCACACCTGGCAAACATTCATGATTGGACATAGCTACAAAAGGGTGATATGTATAAATCATTTATGTAAACAAAGCTCATGCGGGATGTTACAAAACTAATACCTGCATTGGCGAACACTGAACAACATATACATATATCACAGCAAAAATGTGTAAGCAGTTGAACGCAGAATGAGGCCACCTATGTAGGAAATTTCCTACCCTGAATATTGCGAGATGAGTCCTGAATACTTATAATAATTAAACGCATCTAAGGCAATCTACCGGAAAACTAAGCTATAATTTAGTTATGGCAAAGCAGCAGCGGCAACACCTACAATCAAGGAGGGAAAACTCGGAATGTGGTAATATGTTTGGGTAATACGGTGGTTCAGTGGTTAGCACTGATGCCTCACAGCAAGAAGGTCCTGGGTTCGAACCCTGGCCGATCCAGGTCCTTTTTGTGTGGAGTTTGTATGGGTTTCCACCAGGTGCTCTGGTTTCCTCCCAGCCCCATAAAAACATAGGGCTAATCCTCCCGAGGCACTGGCATAGAACTGGAGTTGGTCAATTTCCTCTATGGGGCCAGTTTGCCACTGCAAAAGAGAACTCAGGACCTTACAATATAACATACAACACAATATAAACAGGGAACGGCATACCTTACGATGTCTGACAGAGTATGGCTTATTCCGACCACTTCCCGTGCTGTATTTATACTTCAAAAATGTCTAATTAACCCATAACCTAAGAAGATCCTCCTCCTGTTACATTCTTCCCTGGGTTCTGTATCGGCATCCCGGCGATAAATAGTAAATATACACACACAAGCCCTAACTAACACCGTGGACTAAGGTCATTCTACTGCAGCCAGGCACCCAATCAGCAGCAGCATCCGCTGCCCTACTCCACACATCACCGGGTAGGTGGTGGATGCCGTGGTCCGGGTAGTTCTCCATGGAGCTCCTGAAATGGTTATGGGGACATCTTCTGTGGAGACAAGTGACAGTTTGTACTTTGGGTAATATGGCACCTTGCTGAGAACTTGCTGATGCTGGCATCAGGGGACAGGGAGCAGATAACTGAGTGGGGCATAGGTGTGGAGTATTTTCCATGGGTCGAAGAGCTACCACCACATCATAGTTGTCCTCATCCGATGTTGCTGCACCAACCACTCATAAGGATCTCTCCTAATCTTGCAATGGAGTAAACAGACCCATCAGACTCAGGTGCCCTCACATTCTTGTAAACTGTTGATCCCCAGGCACCTTGGATCTTATTCTTCCCCCCGCACTGCGCACAATGGGCAGTGTGCGCAGGAGGTTGTGCGCAGGAGGTTGTGCAAAGTGCGATTGAATCGGTCACACTGACCATTACCTTGTGGGTGATATGGTGTCATGAGAGTATTCTGGATACCATACAAATCACTCAGCTGTTGAACCAGGGCACCTTAGAAACTTCTGCCTTGATCCGAGTAGAGTCAGGCTGGAACACCAAACTTGTAGAACCATTCCTTCACCAGCACATTTAATACTGTAGAAGCTCGTTGGTCTTTGGTGGGAACAGCCTGTGTAAATTTAGAAAATACAGGACCAGTCAAATATTTGGACACACTTTCCCATTCACTTCAATGGGAAAGTGTGTCCAAACTGTGACTGGTACTGTACATCGGTCATGACAAGAGCTTGTTCTTTGCCCTCTCTAGAAGGTTCTAAAAATGAGAAGTCAAAAGCCAATATTTGATCGGGTTTGGCTGCCAGTAAATTGCCAATTGAGGCTCGCACTCGTGGCTGGGTAACTTTGGCTAGTGTACACCTTTCACACTGGTGACACCACTCCTTTACATCCTTAGCCATATTTGGCCAATAGCACCTCTGCCTTACCAGCTCAGTAGTGCGTTCACCTCCCTGGTGTCCATGATGGTTGTGTAGTTGTTGCAGCACTTCTTCCCCATTTAATGCCCAGGAATTCCAGCTTCATGGAGCTATAGTTTTTCTCTGGAGGATGGATACGCCGGCTAGCATACGTCACAGACCTGATCTCATCATTCTGTTTCTGTGAAAGAACTGAAGTCCACTCTACTGCAAAGATGAATCGTAGGGGAAAATCTGCGAATGCTAAAACAGGTGAACCCAGGTGAACCCACGGTTTTAAGTATCTGGAAGCTTTCCTCACACTGGGCTGACCACTTTTCAGTAAGCGGGGTCCTCGCCCCTGTCGAACCTTTGACCCGACCAGTTCTGCAACTAAGCGTTTGAGTGGGGCAGCCAACATTGCGAAACCCTCCGCAAAGCGCAGGGTAACTGGCAAACTCCAAAAATTACCTCAACTCAGAAACTGTTTTATGGTGCCCCCAATTAGCTACGGCTGCTACTTTCAGGATCAGTAGGCTATGGGACATGATGTGTCGCAAATACTTCTTCCCTTCGGAAGAAACAGCATTTCTCCAATTTTGCCTTGAGGCCCTCCTGCAGCAACTGACTCAGAACTATCTCCAGGTGGCTCACGTGCTCATCTACAGTGGAAAAAACGTTTTTCATATGTGCAGATATGAAGTTCACAGATATGAAGTTCATGTAATGGGATTACATTGTATCAGCTGTGACCAAATGTTCCAATTTCTTTTTAAAAGATTGACTAATTTAGCATTTTTGCTAACTTAGCATTTGTATTTTGTATTAAAGCTGTGAAATATTACTTAATGATTTGCAAAAAGGGAATGTTGTAGTGCTCACGGTTATGATGGAGATCAAGAGAACCGTAGTTTCATTGAAAGTGTTTTACTTTTACCAAATGAGAAAAGCTCTTGTTCACACTCCAGTCCAGTTGGTGGCGGTAATGCACCTTAAACTGGTTGGCTAACCGCCATTAAACAATTGCTGCGTTTCAATAGCCATTCAACATGCCCTCGTTGACATCCCCTCGGCACTTTCCCTCGGGGGAATCCCCGACGGCCGCCATCTTAAGTGTTGTTCCATTAGTCTGAAAATCTGGGAAATCCCCGACGGCCGCCATCTTATAAATAGAGGAAGGCATCATAAACCTACCAATAATAGTTAGGATAATCATGATACATATCACAAACAAAAAATATTCATTTTAATTTATTAGAAACTGACACAGCTGATTGCACAAGCCTCATTTAAACGAGTATGCAGGTTTTCCGATGATTGTAAAAAGCACTATAGCGCCAAGCCTATAACTGGCGGTTGATCAATGACAGTTTGCTCTTGAAGTGTACAAGGGCAGGTTTGTTCCATTTAAATCCCCAGACCACTTTCCCTCTGTTCTCCAAGTGGCCTTGGCGCGACGTATGCTGTTACGTCATACTAAGGGCTGAGGGTAAGCGAATGAGGGGAAGTGGAACTACAGTACTATTGAAACGCAGCTTTAGTCTCGCCATGCCAGACCCATCTCCACACTTCGTTGCGCTAAGCCTAATGTTAATTTCCGTAGGATTGAATTGAAGTCTAGCAGCCAAAATTCTAATGAAAAATGATATGCCAATAACTGGATTGCAATTGCGATTTAAAGTTTTGTGCTCATACTCTGGGTCATATAATTATATAAGTGTCGGTAGCACACTTCTATGCCAGCCATTTTCACAGAAGGCTTGAGAATTTGTAAAGTTGGTGAATTTGCGTTTATGTTGTCAAATTGATGTTGCAGCTGTTTTGACATTGTTGTGTTTCTGGAATTGTCACGCCTAAATTTGATATTGTTGCATCATTTTCTAAAACGCAGTTCGTTCACCCTTCTCGGTCACCTTATTAAATTGATGTTGCAGCTGTTGTAATATTGTTGCAGCGTTTCTGCATTTGTCGCGCCCACGTTTGACATTGTTGCATAGTTTTCTGAAAAGCTGCTGGTTTACCCTTCTCGGCCACCATACCAACTGGACTGGGAACAACTTTAATTTTCTCCAGAATATAAAGATCATAACTGTAATATTTTGTGATATTAAATTAAATACATAAAAAAAAATTAAAATAACAACAAAAATCTATAGTATTACAATGTCTACACACATCAGTGCGTATGCCCTCTTTTATTGCCTTCTTTGCGGTACAGCTCGACACGGATATGGCAACCCCGAACCTCGTTTCGTAGAAGGTGTAGCCGAGCAGAGCAGAGCAGAGCAGAGCAGTGAGTGCGTTCATTTTGCAATTGGTAAGTATATCCAACGACATCTGCATGATGGAATTGTTAAACATATGGCCAAGCCACTTATTTAACATTTTGTGCATAATGTTTGTTATCGCTTTAGAGCAGGGGTGCCGTTTGTATAAAATGTGAATGCATGGTGTGTCGTTTGCCCACGTTTGCTTGATTGGATACCCAAATAAATTTTGACTTTAAATGGCTGCATTTTTATAGCCATTGCGTTTAGTGGTTAGACTGGTTAGACTTATTACTACTACTACTACTACTAGGGTTTTTCTTTGGAGCAGTGTAAATGTAAATAGCCTGGATGTTTAAGTGTAACATGTAACAAGACTGCCATGTGATGTAGCACCACCAGTTACTGACGATTTGGCCAGGCTGAAACTGTGGCCTAGCAAAACACTCGTCCAACACCCAGTGTCACAGATCGTTGCGTTTCAAGAGACTATTTATATCGCGGATATTTTGAACGTTCACGGTACAGGTTTGTCGGTTTGGAGCGCGGCTTTTGTTTCTGTGCCATTTTTGTAGCAGCCAAGTTATCAAATTCATGTTGCAGTTAGTTTATGCTCTTTGCCTTTTGGTATGCAGCATTTTAGTCAGCCCTTCACACGGCTGGGAAAAGGGTTCCACTTGCCATGCAAAGGACTGTAAAGAGGAAATAAGTAGTCCCACTTTAAAGTTCTGTGCAGATATAGGACTCAGCTAACCACACGTTTTGAAATTGAAACTGATACTGTCTTTTCAAAACGTAAAATATCTAACATTGTGGAAATGTTTCTGTTGCTCAGCAGGATCATGGCAACCTTGCGGCCTTTGACCAGGCCAAAGATAGTCAAGAAGAGGACCAAAAAGTTCATCAGGCATCAGTCTGACCGATATGTCAAAGTCAAGGTACAGAGAACACTATTAGTAGTACTTGACTAGTTGTATCCCCTGTAAAACAATAAGAATTGTTACTTTGAAACACAGCATTTATTGCAACACACTATTTAAAGCTACATTTCAATTGCATATAAAGCTTTTTACAACACTAATGTGGGGGAATCAACCTCGTCAACACATAAGAACTCATGACGAGTCAACAGCTGCATTAGCAAATATGGCACAGAACACAACCTACCTATCCTTTTGTCTACCCATAGAGGAGTTGGCGTAAACCGCGTGGTATTGACAACCGTGTGCGGCGTCGGTTCAAGGGCCAGATGCTGATGCCCAACATTGGCTACGGCAGCAACAAGAAAACCAAACACATGCTGCCCTCAGGCTTCAGGAAATTCCTGGTCCACAACATCCGAGAGCTGGAGGTGCTCATGATGAGCAACAAGTAAGACTACAACCTTGGAAGGCTGGGCCCTGAACATTCAGGGCAAGCTTAATACCTGTGTGGTGTGTGCATGACCCCCAGACACCATCTCTTACCAATACGGGTTGGAAGAGTTAATTGTACATTAGCACTATTTAATTTGTAGGGTTAGAGTTGCTGTTAGCAATTCTAAGTTCAACAAAGCCGATTGTGTTTAGTGGTGAGTTAGCGATAGCTGCCTCCTCAGTATGTAAAGTCTGCAGAGTGTCCCCTACTCTGGACAGACATTAAGCTGAGGAGGGAGAGTGCTGCAGGACCATACCCATTCCACTCTGGGCTCTGATCATAGCCCTGAGGTGGAAGAGAACCTGCTACAAGCATCACCTTATGTTGCAATTTCAAATCTTTACAGGCCCACCGTGGCTAAGAATGTGTATTGTAATCTTCAGCAATTGGGATATTGCAATAATGACGTTCAGACCCACTACAACACTATTTTTAACCAGAGCCTTTCTGATTCCTCTTCTTTTCTTTCGTTCTCTCTTCTCTAACCTCATCCTTGATTGTCTCCAGGACCCACTGTGCCGAGATCGCCCACAACGTTTCCTCCAAGAACAGGAAGGTCATCGTTGAGCGGGCAGCGCAGCTCGCCATTAAGATAACCAATCCCAACGCCCGCCTCCGCAGCGAGGAACATGAATGATCCATGTAAGTATGGTTGATGGTTCATGAGTAGCTCATTAGCGATTGCTGCCTCCACAGTATGTCAAGTCTGCAGAGTGTTCCCTACTCTGGACAGACAATAAGCTGAGGAGGGAGAGTGCTGCAGGACCATACCCATTCCACTCTGGGCTCTGATCATAGCCCTGAGGTGGAAGAGAACCTGCTACAAGCTGAATAACCCTGCAATGTTCTGTAGTGTCCTCTAGCTAAAAGGATATTATATTTCTTGACCGTAACATTTTGAAAGTCCCATGTGTTATATTATTTTCCCTCTTTGACTTTCCTCTCCCTGCTTGTTTTTTACGCTCCAGGACTTCAGGATCTCCCACAGTACACCGTCCAATAAGAAGGAAGTGCGTGTGGAGCGAAGTAGCCAGGTCATCCAGATGAATGATCTGTTTGCCTTCCTCCAGGATCTTTGTGATTTAATAAAGCTGTTCATTTGTAAATATAATTTATGTTTAGTGTTAGATATGATAATTCAAAGCTTGGCAGTTTGTTCACCCTTAAAAATCGTGATTTACCTGCTTGCACTGACTAGTATCACTATCAAGTTATGAATTATTTTCACTGTTAAGATGTTGTGTTTTGTCATCTCCGCATCATGGCATTAAAAATGGCACTGGATTCAACTGGTTCTCAAAATGTGTTTTATGGTTACCTGCAAGGAAAACTGGCAACATTTTGCTTGTAAGAATAAGTTAATGTCAAATCTAGTGTTTTTGCATCAAGATGTTTGTAGTGTATGGCAATTTATTACCATGCAACCAGAAGGTATTAGTCCATTTGGAGTAATTCTATAAAAAATAAGTGGGTTTAATTATTTAATGTGAACTTTGAGCTCAAACTAAGCCAAATGTTAGTAAATGGACTTTTCTGTAGGCTAATATTAAGCATACATCGCAAGAAATAATGGAAAAACAAAAAGTGGTTTATCCAAACAACTGAACTGCCAAAAGGAGCAATAATTATTTGAGTGAAGCGGTGAAGGCAGAATGTGTTGTGTTGGGACCCAACCAGTGTTCTATCTGAACAGACGGATTGTGTTGGGAGCACAATACTTAATGTTTTCTATTGTCTTAGATGAGTTGTTACTATTAGTGCATTAGTCGTTGGCAAAATTCAGATTTTTCATTTTTTTTATATTTAGGAAAAGTCTGAAGTAAAGCGATGTTTGCTAAGCAGTCTAAAACTGGAGATTGTGTAGATGCTAGTGTTTAGCTAGTGTCCATGTTCTCTCCAGGGTCTAAGCCACTGTCGCCCTGGATGCTGTCGTAGATGGAGGCCATCTCAGCGTTGGTGCGGATCTGGTTGGCAAAGTCGGCCATGGCTGGACTTTTCTGCACCTCGGAAATGGCTAGCAAGGCGGCGACAGCGCGCATGGCAGAGCGCCGGAGCTCCTCTTGCTTCTCAAACTCTTGCTTCACAGAGCCTGCTTTCACCTGGAGAGAGAAGAAGCCATTTTGTGTGTGAAAATAAAGAACATCAACAGTGGAACCCTGGGGCTTGGAGTTGAATACAGAAATCTTTTAATAGTCAATGGTGGCTTTGCTCCCATTGAAATGGTAAAATAGACAAACTGTTACACTGCATAGAAAATGTTAAGCTTGTCTTGAGCCAACTTTTAGTAGAAAATAGTCTCTACAGAACACAATGTGTGCGGAAGTGACAATTACCCTTAATGGAGCATCAACATTCGGGAAAATA
The DNA here is from genome assembly GCA_026901105.3 of Galaxias olidus. Taxonomy (NCBI): domain Eukaryota; kingdom Metazoa; phylum Chordata; class Actinopteri; order Galaxiiformes; family Galaxiidae; genus Galaxias; species Galaxias olidus. Next base: position 16,241 of record JAPMUY010006120.1, on the reverse strand, counting down.
TCAACATTACAACTGTCCAGGACCTTACAACTTTTTTGAAAAATGAACAGGATAGAGGGTGGACAAGAGGGCCAAATAAACTAACTGGATCACAAGGAACACTTATTGAATTCGGACACAGTTTATGATTAGCCAATATACACAATAGTCTCAACATATCAAATGCACATTTGACATTTATGTTGATATATTAACTTGGCCCAATGTGATTCCTACTCCCACTGCTCCTCTTTAATGGCTTCACCCCTGCCCTGGAAGTCTCTGCCAGTCCCAATCAGACTTAAACCAGTCTATGTGTCTACCTTGGTGGTGCAGGTGGCTTTGAGAGGCTCCACTAGTCGATCCAACCTCTGTAGAACAGCACTAGGACACAGAGACGCAAGCCTGGCAAGCATCAGGAACGTCAGCATCTACACACACACACACACACAAACAGTACAAGCACAGTTCCACTGATGGTTAATGTACATGTATTGTGGTTGTGTTGTATTATTTTATTGTGTGGACCCTGATGTTGTAGTGATCTTTGAAGTACTTTGTGTCCAACCCTGATGTCATAGTGGTCCTTGAGGGATTGTGTGTGATTGTGTGTGTCCTACTCTGATGTCATAGTGGTCTTTGAGGGATTGTGTGTGTCCTACTCTGATGTCATAGTGGTCTTTGAGGGATTGTGTGTGTCCTACTCTGATGTCATAGTGGTCCTTGAGGGATTGTGTGTGATTGTGTGTGTCCTACTCTGATGTCATAGTGGTCTTTGAGGGATTGTTTGTGATTGTGTGTGTCCTACTCTGATGTCATAGTGGTCTTTCAGGGATTGTGTGTGATTGTGTGTGTCCTACACTGATGTCATAGTGGTCTTTCAGGGATTGTGTGTGATTGTGTGAGTCCTACCCTGATGTCATAGTGGTCTTTCAGGGATTGTGTGTGATTGTGTGAGTCCTACACTGATGTCATAGTGGTCTTTCAGGGATTGTGTGTGATTGTGTGAGTCCTACCCTGATGTCGTAGTGGTCTTTGAGGCCCTCCTCCACGTGATCCAGGAAGAGGAGAACATCCAGGCCATCCAGACAGCTGTCCAGCAAAGTGTACATACACTCAAATGCTGCCTTACGCACATCTAGACCATCGTCCACCGTGTGCTTAAACGGACCCATCTCCACCTGGCAAACACACACACACACACGTATTGGTACAGTTTACACAAAATACAAAATACATACATTTCATTATTGTCAGCTTTTGGTGACATATTTTCATGAGTTTTATCTACTGGTACTGTGTCAGGGATACCCAGAATACACAAACATACATATAGTTCCAGTTTATTCCTGTACATACTGTATACATAAACATATGGTATATGTGCATGTTTGTCTTTCCTGGATCACATTGCTGGATTTGCTTACTTCACGGATCAGATCCTTCCGGATCTGTGTCTCCTTGTAGAGGTGAGGCAGAACTGTTGCCAGGAGACCCCGGATCAGTGAGGGCTTATTATGGGCTGCTGAATTGAACATAACCAAAGCCACTCGGCGCACGTTGATGTCTTTATCCTGCAGCATCTTCAGGAAGTCACCTACACAAAATGATGACATATTCCGTGTGTGTGTGTGTGTGTGGGTGTAGTGATCAACACACATCATGCGTCTTACCTATGCAGTCTCTGAGCAGAGCGTCTACAGGGGCAGGGTGGTCAGTGATGGTGAACTTGACGGCTGTCACTACAGTACAGCGGGCAAGAGGCGAGCCTGCATGGGGTAGAGGGACAGCAGAGTTCATTCCTACTCCCACTGCTCCTCTTTAATTCTCTACCTCTCACCTCTTTTCTCTCCCTCTCGCACACACGAGTCATTTCAAAGTACACAGCAGGTCTGTCTCTAGCAGACAGTGGGGTGGGGGGTGGGGGGGGGGTACCTGTGGCCAGCTGCTGTTTGAGTCGGGGCAGGAGCTGGCCGGGGTTGACCAGGGTGAGCTTGCCCAGACACTCTGCCACCAGGTTCCTGGTGCCCTCCTCCTGGCACTCACAGTTCTTAAATAGCAGAGTCCAGATGGCCTCCACGTGAGCCAGCAGGCTGGCAGGGGGGCAAGCACTGGAAAGATAGGACGGGAGATACACATACTGTAGAATACACTCCACGGGAAGTACGCTTCAATTCACACACTTGGGAAACAGCAAAAATGATACAGTGGAATGGTAGAGTGCCGTGGAAGTCAAACAGCTACACGGGAGCTAGTGGGGGCTGTGCTAGTGAGAGGGCCCTGCTCAGGGGTGGTACCTGATGATCTCCTTGAGGGAGTGCAACAGCAGGTACTGCCTCTTGGGCTGGCTGGAGATCTCCCTCAGCAGGAAGGGCAGGTGCTGCTCCAGGTTGCCCACCGCCATGCTGCCCATGGCGGCCGAGGCTGCCGACTTGACCTCCTCGCTGGGGGAGGAGAAGGCCTCCAGGATGACCCCCTGGAGCTCCACGCTGCCCCCCAGGCTGCCCCCAGCACGCCCTACCTCGCCCAAGGAGAGGAGGCCCAGGACGCGGGCTGGCTCGGAGGAGCGGGGGTCTTTGACCTGGAGGTGGGGCGCTGAAGGTTAGAGTTGGGGTGCAGATGATCCTTCTATCAAATTTATGACAAACCTTCAAACATTATCCATGAACTCTGTCGTTGTCCTGGAGGGCTTATTTATAATTCTCAATTATTTGAAGAGACATGAAAATCCTAATAAACACTTTCTCTCATTCTACTTTTGATAGAGAAGGTGATAAGATGATGTGACATAGAATGACAAGGATGTACTCGTTCCACTCTCTCACACACCTCCTGGATGAGTGCAGCCACCTTGGCTGGTGTTTCCTTAGGGCAGACAGCAGAGATGGCCGCAATGCAGCGTGCGACTGAGTGGTAGGACTGTCGGTGTAAAGCTGGGCTGTCTGTCTGGCTCTGGGACTGGCTCTGTGACTGGCTCTGGGACTGGGGCTGGGGCTGGGGGGAGTGGAACGGGCTGCTAAGGGCATTCAGCAGCTGGCTACAGAAACACACACACATGCAAGGGAAGAACAGAGTCACTGCCAAACTGGTCAACTGCCCCAAAACATTACGGAAAGGACACGCTTTGATGGTATTATTTCTAAGTAATAAGTAAGTATTTCGAGGTTGGTTCTTACACAAACACACATACACAGACACAGACACACACACACACACACACACACACACACACACACACACACACACACACACACACACACACACACACACACACACACACACACACACACACACACACACACACACACACACACACACACACACACACACACACACACACACACACACACACACACCTGTAGCTGAAGTTGCTGTTCTTGGACAACACTAGAGCCTGGAGAAACTCCATAATGGCAGCAAGAGCACCCCCCTGCAGCAAGGGGGAATGGACCAGTTTGAACACACCCGGCAGGACAGATGAGCCGATCTTAGCCAGGGAGGAGGGGCTAGCCTGGGACATGCAGGTTAGCAAGGTGATGGCAACCTGGAACAAGAGAAAACAATGCATAGGATGAAATGCAGTAACAATATATACTTGAATATATTTGATTCACTATGCTAATAATAAAGTACAATAATAATGAAAGGCATTTGTTTTTTTACCGGTAAAGGTTAGAAGTATACACAGTAGACCAGTTTAGTTAAGGTACACAACATGACCAACACTTTAACCCATGCCAGTACCAGTGTTCCTGGTACTCTCACTGTTGCATAGACGCCATCCTAACATAACAACCATAACAACATACAGTATGAAACTTAATAAAACATGTTGAGGCCTCCAACCAGCCTCATCCTAACCATCCATGTATTTGTACCCACGTTTAGACGGCGTTCCCTCCTACCTGTGAGATGTGCATGTCTCCCTGGTCCACCAGCACAGGCAGCTCCACCAGGATAGGCTCCAGCGCTGCAGGCTGCATGCTGGCTGAGTGGTGGCTGACCAGGGTGGTGAGGCAGGCCAGGGTGGCCAGCTTCAGTGCCCTCTGGTTCTTCCGCAGGAAGGAGCCCAGCACAGACAGAGCCTCTGACAAGATGGCAGACAGGTCCAGCTGAAGAATGACAGTGAAATCAAAGTAGAGGGTGGAAACCCGCTGGACATTGTAAACAATGGATTATATGCCTTTGCAGATAACATTAGATCGGGATTTAAACTGAACAATGATGTTAGGTTATCTATCTTTACAATACTTTATGATGGTCATAAACTAAGTTCTTAGAAAACACAGTGCTGACTGGGCTCCTTCTAGGTGTACTGATAGAGGTGGGACTGGGCTCCTTCTAGGTGTACTGATAGAGGTGGGACTGGGCTCCTTCTAGGTGTACTGATAGAGGTGGGACTGGGCTCCTTCTAGGTGTACTGATGGAGGTGGGACTGGGCTCCTTCTAGGTGTACTGATAGAGGAGGGACTGGGCTCTGAGCAGACCTTCAGGGGCGAAGCAGCGATGAGCGTGAGCGTGCGCACGGCTGTCAGCCTGGTGATCTCGTTTTTCAGTCGCTCCAGGACGATCGCCAGCACGCCCTGCAGCTCCGCCCCCAGCTGGTCACCTAGGCAACAGACTATGTGACCCATGCAGGAGATGGCCCTCTCCTTGACTTCCTGGTCGATGTCGGCCGCCTTCAGCCGCCTCAGGGTTCCGGCGAACACCTCCTGGACAAAGGGCTTGGTGTTGAACGCGCCGGAGCCGCCTGGTCCTAATGGCCGCATCACCCTGACCAGCTGCTGGGTGACCAGCAGGGCTTCAGACGTGATCTTGTAGAAGCTGTCGTCCACACACATGGCCACCGGGGGCAGAATGACCTGCATGTGTGGGTGGAAGAGCTCGGGGGAGTGGCTGAGAAGAAGAACGTGAAGGAAGGAGAGGGCGTCGATCTTCATGTTGGAGGAGGTGGACTTGTCTGTCAGGGAGTAAACAATACCTGGTAGACAGAGGGGAGATCTAATGAGATACACACACAGTCACAGAGGGAAAGACGGGGCGTGAAGAAAAAGTCTATCTTTTTACGCATATGTGTTTGCAAGTACATGTGTGTGTTTGCGTGCGTGCGTGTACCAGGTATGAGGGCAGGTATGTGCTCCCCCAGAGCTCCAGGCAGTATGTTGGCCAGCTCAGTCAGCAAACAGAAACACCCCTGTCTCGACTTTAAGCTCTTCTCCCTCAACTGTCTATGGAGTGCCTTCACCACCGCTGGGACCTGGGGAAGCCACACACACAAACGCACTGTAATGAAATATGATCGAGCTACTAAAAAGTACCTCCATTTCAAACAGTGGTTGAAATGTAAAGTGTATGAAAAGCAGGGGGCAGCTCTAGTCACCTGTTTTTGGAGCATGCTGACAGCTGGCTCCTCAGGGGCTCCAGGCACTGGGACCGCACTCTGCTGGACCGGCCTGGTCTGCTTCAACAGCGTTACGAAGGCGGCCATGATGTCAGTGCGCACATTCTCCTCCCGCTCCTTGAAGCGGGACAGCAGGGCGGGACACACGCTGGCGTAGAGGTCCAGGAGGAGGTCCCGGCGCGTGGCGATCACAGCCTCCAGACACTTAACGGACGAGCGGCGAACCTTCCAGCTCATGTCGTCATCGTCACTGTACTCGTCGTCCGACTCTACTGGGACCAGGAGGGGACCAGGAAGGGACCAGGAAGGGACCAGGAAGGGACCAGGAGGGGACCAGGAGGGGACCAGGAGGGGACCAGGAAGGGACCAGGAGGGGACCAGGAGGGGACCATGAGGATTAGGGGGAAGTAGATAGATAAAAAGATCTTTGAGGTGCAATGGCTGTTTGGGTTAATAGATAATAAAATGTGTGTAAATGAAAGGCACACAGGCAGATAAACAAGCATATACATACAAACAGCCAGTCAGACAGACAGACAGACAGACAGACACAGACAGACAGACACAGACACACACACACACACGCACACACACAAAGCGACAGACAGGTGGACAGATAGACAGTCAGACATACAGGCAGACGAGCAGACATACAGGTAGACAGAATAAAAAACAGGCAGACAGGCATACACACACACACACACACACACACACACATACACATACACATACATAGACAGAGGGACAGACAGACAAACAGAACACACCTTGGTCCTCCTCTCCATCCTCTGTGTCCATGCTGTCCTCCTCATCCTCGTCTGCTTCGTAGTTGTAGTTGGGGTCGTAGGTCATGAATTTTAAACAAAGCTTTATTACCGTAGCAACGTGACAGGACATCTCCTTGGGACACCTGTCAATCATAAGGTAGCAGAGCACAGTTGGGTGAATATGTATTTGCCCCCTTGATGTTTTTCTTTATTTTCAAATATATTTGCCACACTTAATTGTTTCAGAGCTTTAAAAATAATCTAGTAATCTAATAATAAAGACAAACACAACCTGAATTAACAGAAAATATCGTGTTTTAAACATTTTTTATTTTATAACACTCAACACACTGAAAAAGTAATAGCGCCTTAAACTAAATTCAGCCGCAATAACTGCAGCCAAACACCTTTAATAACTTGTTATCAGTCTTTCACATTGCTGTGAAGGAATTGTGGCCCACTCTTCATAGCAGAATTGTTTCATTAGTAATTGAGCCACATTGAAGGGGTTGTCTAGCATTAACTGCTCGTTTATGAGGGTGACCTGTACCACATCAGTTTTGTCAGTGAGTGAGTTCAGGGAAGGAAGATATATAGGCTAACACAAAGTTCAGGGCATCTGAGGTAAAAAGTAAAGAACATTATGTCGAGGTTTCATCACATTTCAGGACAAAAGTATAAATGTATGTTTTCTGGCAGAGCGTCATTTACCACGCCTGCAGGAATCAAGTAGGGAAGTATTTTTTTCTTTTCAGGTAGGGATATCTCACAACAACAAAAAATCTTCTTGATTATCTGGCTGTGCTGATACGCCATTGCTAACCGTTAATCCTTCTGGAGGTGTGAGCTGAAATTAACAAAACATCTGGAATGGAAGGAGCCCACTTGACAACCCCAATTACATTTTTGCTCTCAACCCAAATCCATTCTAAAATATTGGTTTTTGAACTGCTGATCTTGGATTATGTCACAATGGATATTAAAACACCATATCCTGTGTATTTTGAAAAAAAAAAAAACAATTAAGTGTGGCAAATATTTAGGAAAATTAAGAAAAACAGCAGGGAGGGGATTATATATTCAATCAACTGTACACGATGGTAGCTAGCATTGAACCAAATATGTTCTTCTTGAGTTCGCCAGTTCCTCAGTGCTACTGCTTTGCAATATTAGGCTGAAACATTAAGTATACCTAAAAAATAGCAATAGAACGTCATAATTTCATCACTGGTCATTTGCCTCCTGTTAATATGGCAACAGTGAGTACATGAGAAGGCATATGAGAAAAACAGACACAAAGCATAACTTTATTAATATAATTTTAACTTTTTACCTGCATATAAAGGCCTCAAAAGCCTGGAAGCAGTACTCCCGGAGCTCATCATCCTCCACGCTGGTGAACTTCAGCACCATGGGAACAATCTTCTCCAAGTGCTCCCCTACAGCCAGCAGGCCAAGCCTTCAGTTAGTCCAGATTGGCTCAGGAAAAACAGTCGTTCATGCCACCCCTCAACAGACAGAATCGATCACATTCACACCCCACTGTCCCTCTCCCTCTCCCTGTCTTACCGACGCGATGCCCGCCCTGCCTGCTGACCGTTGCTAGGCACTGGATATATGTGCGTGTGGTAGACGTTGTCTGGCCTTTGGCCAGCTCAGCCAATAGGTGCTCAATGAGCTGGGAGAAGACGGTGGGGCTGCAGCAGGGCACCAGATGACCCAGGGCCATGATGGAGCGCTTTCGGACAGCCATTCTGGGGCTGGTGAGCTGGGGCAGCAGGCTGGGCAGCAGAGAGCCGTGGAAACTGACCAGTGCACCACTCAACCTGCAGGAGACACAAGCACACAGTTGACAAAGGAAACACATTTATTCTTGTCTTCATTAATATGTTTGTGTGTGCAGTGTGGTTTGTTTAATACTAATAGGCCTTTATGAGAACATGAAGAAATATAATGGCCACAATGTGCTACTGAGCAACGAGCAAGTGTTTCATATACTACCTTCCCAACATGTCGGACAGAATGTCCAGAGCCTCCAGCTGAATGGACACGTCCTCCTGTTTCCCCATGGCACCAATCAGCTGGCTGGTGATCTTCTTACACACGCTGGCTGTCAGAGTCACACCTGGCAACCCAAAACCAAAGGATCCGACTGAAATCAACTAAATCTGACTGGTACAAGACCTGCGGCACTAGACCGCACTACAATATGCCACAGTCTAACTCGTGCTTTTATTTTAGTTATCTTAGTTTAAATACTATAGATTCCCTCTCACATTGTCTATTTGCTATGAAAAGACCACTTTCTGCACTACTTACAAGCAATGCTGGGCAGCCCCAACTGTATCCGTATGGCCCACTAATGCAGGGAGGCAGAAGCCATGAGTCTAACCTGAGGAAGAGGGGGGCAGCTCAGCGATAACTGTCTTTAGGCCCATGCTGGATATGTCCCTGAGCTGCTCCTTGTCCGACAGCATGTTTGAGCACAGCGTGTCCACCATAGTCTCCACCTGGAAGTCCTTCACCTTGCTGACCAAAGGAGCCAGGCTACAAAACATAGGATGAGTGGTATTAGGCAGTGCACACCATCCAGAGGGGTTCATATGTAAGAGAAATGTGTGAAGAGTGTGATAGAAGGAACTTTGTTGGAGTGCATTCACTACACACCTCAAACTAGTAATACACACCATTTGGATAAAATACTTCTTTTACCACCCACCCACCTCAAGTTAGAATAACTCATAGTTGAGCTGGAAATTGCAAAGCCAAGGGCCTACACCACACTACACGTGCCTTACTCACAGTAGGACCAGACAGTAAAAAGGACATCCAAACGGAAGTTGTAACCTACACTGGTTGATTCACCGTTATGCTTTCCATACAATCGCTGGACAGAGCTCACAGTAACTCATGTACTCACTCACTTGTGGCTACACTATATGGTTATCCAGAAAACCTCTCACTTTACTCCATAAATACACCATCATATCCCAGGCAACATGTGTTCATGTCCTAACAGGTTACCATTTGACTGCCAGATTCTGCACCTCTCCGTTTTTGTCCTCCAGCAGTTTGAGCAGCATAGCCACCACCTTCCTCTCACTGTCCTCATCCAGCTTGATGGAATCCTTCTGGAGCTCAATCATCAAGTCATTGGTCGCCATGAACCTTGTGAGAGTCACAGTGAGGACTTTTAAATAACACATGCTTAAAGGCTCGAATAATTATCTACTGTATCCACTTCCTAACTGATGGCTTGTCTTAAATAAAACATTTTGTCTACCTGTAGAAACTGATTTGAAACAAAATGAAATAGATTTTATTCAAACATAGGCCTATTATACTAGGTCTTCAGACTCTATTACTGTGTTTGATTAGAGTTGGGACTTAAACAATCCCTTTTTATTTAGTTTATCCTACTCACCCTTATATTATGACAGTCATTGTGCCACAACCATAAAAAATCACTGTCATACCCCATTCTCATGCAGAGAAGTTACTAATCTTACCTAAAGTCTTTGTCAGTGGATGTCATTTTCTCCAGTAGACTGGAGATGTGATAGGTCACGTTCGACATATTTAATTTGTAAAACCCGTAACATAAAGTTTACACTTTAAAAATAAAATTAAATTGGTGCAGGATTTCAGACAGACAACATGGCGAAACACTGTGGCAGTCTAATGACGCTAGTGGACCAAGAGCAAAGTAGTTGGGAACATGACACTTGTTGAGGTAAAAATAGATAATGTAGGGGCAATTATTTTACCGGTCGTATCGCCACCATCTGGCAATGTTTCGAAAAGCAGTGGAACTTTTACAATGTGGAACCTTAGGCACCGGCGACAGTTTTGACCGGTGGATATTTTTTGCGTAGAGAACCGGAAGCGGCATTTTTGTACTTGTTGCCACGTCGGAGCAAGTAGTCGGTCAGACATCTTAATCAAAGTCTGTCGTTATTTTTGTAAAGAAAGCCCTTGCAATTAACCACTACCATGGTGAGTTTATAATTTAACCATCCTGATAGGCTAGTCAGACTACACTAGGCAAGCTAGCCTAATAATGTTGTCAGCAGGCTACCCAGGCAGCTAACGTCGAAATACAGCAGGTTAGCTAACAGCTATAATGTTTGCCAGCTTTATGAGTTTTATATAGCCAACACTAACATTATTTACAAGTTGCTTGTTGCAAGTGGTTCAACAAAACAACAAAATATTTCTTTGTTTTTGATTACAGGTTTCCGTTATAAACACGGTGGACACCTCCCACGAAGACATGATTGTGAGTGGCTGACTCTCATTTTGTATCAGTTTGCTAACGTTAAGACTTATGACTGTATCGTTAGCAGCTACAGCATATTTGACAGATATAATAGACCGTAAATGCTTCGTTGTAAGTCTTCAGTCTTTGATGGCTTTGTTATTTATTTGTTAGCTCTGTAACGTAACTTGTCTGTCAGCTTGTGAATTAGCCAGTCTCTTTTTACCACTCATCGTCTACCCTCTTGCTTGTCCATGTTCATTCAGCATGATGCCCAGATGGACTACTATGGTACGCGGCTGGCCACCTGCTCCTCAGACCGCTCTGTAAAGATCTTTGATGTAAAGAACGGTGGCCAGATTCTGGTGGCAGATCTCAGAGGGTAAATTGAGTGAGATCATTATTTTTATACCTGCCCTAACCCAAAACAGCACCACATGGTTTGTCCTCACAAATGAATGCTGGTATTTGTGTGTTCCCCTAAATGTTGAGTACTCAATATGTAAATGTATGATTCCGCAGTGTATTATTGGTTATTTATGTGAGCATTTTTGGTTTGTGATGTGCCTATGCAGCCACGAGGGTCCTGTATGGCAGGTGGCCTGGGCTCACCCCATGTACGGGAACATCCTGGCCTCCTGCTCCTACGACAGGAAGGTCATCATCTGGAAGGAGGAGAATGGCACATGGGACAAGATGTATGAATTCACAGGCCACGACTCCTCAGGTGAGCTGACACTTATTCGGCCTTACCAACTTGCCATCATGAACACCACTACGTATCACTGCCCTACTTGCCAAACTTTCCTACTTCAACTCAATTTCGGTTCTTTAATGTAACATGTTGCATCTACCTTGCACTTATATTTGATATACTAAGTAATTGTTTGTAATAAGAAATTGTTTGTATTTGGATTGCGATGGTCCGGTGTGGCATCCAGGAGTTTAATATAGCACTTGTCCTGGGGCAAAATTCAGAAGTGCAACTGATCAGATGTTAAGTGTGTTTTCTTAATGTACGGGTGTTAATGTATGGATACGGGTAATAAATGTTGATGCTAGAGTAGAGGGATGTTAGTTTGTCCCAAAAACCAAATGTTTCTGTGTCCGCAGTGAATTCTGTGTGTTGGGGTCCGTACGACTTTGGTCTGATCCTTGCCTGTGGCAGCTCTGATGGAGCCATCTCCATCCTCACCTGCTCTGGAGACCAGCAATGGGAGGTCAAGAAGATCAGCAACGCACACACTGTCAGTACTTCTGCTTCCCTTTGGATGATGCCGTTATGCTAATCACCCTCTGCTGCACAGTGACTCAACTTAAATTGGCTTCGTCTTTATCTGTTTTTGTTCTACTGTGTTTGTGGCATCGCCCCATCCTAAGTGGTTGAGAGAGCCCTTTTGGTCTCAAGATTCTCTTTCAAATTCAATGACTCACTCAACACTGAACCTTGTGAGCAATCATACCGCTAGCGAACGAGCATGTGACGGTGCCCCAACACACACTGCCGCTTACCAGCATGGTGGTTTTTCATCTGTAGATCGGCTGCAATGCGGTGAGCTGGGCTCCAGCCGTAGTGCCAGGCAGTCTGATCGACCAGCCCAGCGGACAGAAACCCAACTACATCAAACGCTTTGTCTCCGGGGGATGTGATAACCTGGTCAAGCTCTGGAAGTAAGGGACCTGCATGTGTCCTTTAGTTCATTTATAATCAGCTCTGGAGGAGAATTATGTTTGCAGGTGGAGGGGATGATTGAACCGTTAGAGAAGTAGTTCTTACACTGTAATATAATTGTGAATGATCCTTTCACTAATTCCCCGGCACAATTTGTCTTTACCCTCCCCCAGAGAAGAGGACGGCCAATGGAAAGAAGACCAGAAGCTAGAGGCTCACAGTGATTGGGTCAGGGACGTTGGCTGGGCTCCCTCTATTGGCCTGCCTACCAGCACCATTGCCAGCTGCTCTCAGGTGTGAATAGACAGCAGACAGGAGGTCTTTTTCATGTGCCTCGCATTCATTTCATCAGAAACATTGCCGGCATGGCTGTTACATCAGTATTTACCTCTCCCTCCTTCCAGGACGGCCGTGTGTTTATCTGGACATGCGAGGACCCTTCAGGCAACACGTGGACGGCTAAGCTGCTGCATAAATTCAATGACGTGGTGTGGCACGTCAGCTGGTCTATTACTGGCAACATCCTGGCTGTGTCTGGAGGAGACAACAAGGTATTTACTCGCTACATGTTGATGGTGTTACTTTATAGACTTATGTCACGCTACAACCTCTCTGCTGCCACACCTGTCCTCTCCTATGGCCCCTCTGTGTGTGTGTGTGTGTGTGTGTGTGTGTGTGTGTGTGTGTGTGTGTGTGTGCGTGTGCGTGTGTGTGAAGGTGACACTGTGGAAGGAGTCGGAAGATGGCCAGTGGGCTTGTATCAGCGACGTCAACAAGGGCCAGGGAACCGTGTCCTCTATCACAGACACCCAGCAGAGTGAGCAGTGAGCCCACACCTAGGCCCAGCCCGACTCTCAACCCGTGGGCCCCTCCAGGAACATTCCACCGCTTCTTGTTGAGAACAGACAGCCTATCACTTCAGACAGAACGTCAGACCCGCTCTCTTTCCTGAAGAACCCACCCAATGTGTCTCCAGAGGCTTCAGCCCCCTTTCCTGTTGCTTGTAACTGTCCCGTCAAGGTCTCGGATAGCATATTTTAGGAATAGTTACAAGGAAAGGAAGGTGGTGAGGCCTTCTGGACACACTTTGCCTAGCAGATAAACAGGAAACAGACTTTGAGAGTTGGCTAAACCCCACCTAGGATACTTTACGGATGACTGAAATGGCCTTTTCAGCTCCTAGTGTTGAAATATTTTCAATAATTGAAGTATTGATTTTATTTGTTTCATAATTGAGATATAACTCCACATTTAAATGTCAAATGTAATAAACGAGGGAACAGGTTTGTTGTAAGGAGGTGTATGTGCATGTCTGGGAGTCTGCCTTCATTGTCAACATGTTGAAACTGCAGCTACAGAACTTCCAACATCTTTAAGATTTTTTTTCAGATCTGTTTTCATAAAACTAGAATGTTATGTATTTTGCATATAATATAATAAAAACAATAACTTGAATAAAATCAGTAGGGCCCTTTGTATTTTCTCTGCAGAACTAGGCCTGTAAAATGGCAGGATTTTCCCAGGGCTACTCGTATTCTACCACATAAAACATAATTACTGTGCTTTTTCTAGATGTGTAAGCAATTATGGGAGATTATGTAACCATGATTATGTGGAACAGTGCGACGTTCATCATCATCATCATCATCGTCATCCGCTTTGTCCGGGGTCGGGTTGCGGAGGTAGCAGTTCAAGCAGGGCATCCCAAACTTCCCTTTCCCGGGCCACATTAACCAGCTCTGACTGGGGGTTTCCAAGGCGTTCCCAGGCCAGTGTGGAGATATAATCCCTCCACCTGGTCCTAGGTCTGCCCCGCGGCCTCCGCCCAGCTGGACGTGCCTGGAACACCTCCCTAGGGAGGCGGCCAGGTGGCATCCTTACTAGATGCCGAACCACCTCAACTGGCTCCTTTCCACGCAAAGAAGCAGCGGCTCTACTCCGAGTCCCTCACGAATGGCTGAACTTCTCACCGTATCCCTAAGGGAGATGCCAGCCACCCTCCGGAGGAAACTCATTTCCGCCGCTTGTATCCGCGATCTCGTTCTTTCGGTCATGACCCACCCTTCATGACCATAGGTGAGAGTAGGAACGAAGATAGACCGGTAGATTGAGAGCTTTGCCTTCTGGCTCAGCTCTCTCTTCGTCACAACGGTGCGATAGAGCGACTGCAACACCGCACCCGCTGCTCCAATTCTCCGGCCCATCTCTCGTTCCATTTTACCCTCACTCGAGAACAAGACCCCAAGATACTTGAACTCCTTCACTTGGGGTAAAGACTCATTCCCTACCTGGAGTAGACAATCCATCGGTTTCCTGCTGAGAACCATGGCCTCAGATTTGGAGGTGCTGATCCTCATCCCAGCCGCTTCACACTCGGCTGCGAACCGATCCAATGAGTGCTGCAGGTCGCAGACTGATGATGCCATCAGGACCACATCATCTGCAAAAAGCAGTGATGCAATCCTCTGCCCACCAACCCACAGCCCCCCTCCCCCGCGGCTACGCCGTGAGATCCTGTTCATGAATACCACAAACAGGATAGGTGACAAAGCGCAGCCTTGGAGGAGGCCAACCCTCACCGGAAACGAGTCCGACTTACTGCCGCAGACCCGGACACAGCTCTCTCTTTGGGAGTACAGAGATTGGATGGCTCTGAGTAGAGACCCCCAGTGCGACGTTGAAAGCTTTAATTAAGGCTTTGACTGAGCTGTGAGAGAAACCGGTTGAAAGTCAAATATGGTAAATGTTTTCTAACAAACGTGTGTAAGCAAAGCAACTGTGGAAGTGTTTGTTATAAAAAAAAATTTATCATAAAAAGATGTGTCATTAGATTGCTTACATTTATTATCTGTGTGACAAGAGTGCACGAAAAGCAGAAACTGTAAATGCTATGACAATGCAAGGAGGTGCAATCCCACAAACCAGAAATATGTGCGGCAGTCACGACACTTCTGTTTTGCGAGCATCCTGTTTTGCGAGCATCCTGTTTTGCTTTTGATATGTAACAGCTCGAATTCAAACCAAGGTCTATGACTGTCTCTACAGACAGGTGCTAGCAGTAACGCTAAGTAGACTGGACGGATAAGGCTTGGTGACAGGCTACCGATTGTAAAAAGTGCTTTCAATATCAAGTTTCACTGCCTGGACTTTGATAAGTTGAAACTCCTATCAGTGGTCAAGTAAAGGCACACTTGCAGTAAGGCAAAATGAAGGTAGCTGCATTCAACATCAGGAAGCTTGGTTGGACCAAAGTGAATGATAAGGCTATCCTCAAGTACCTCGTCAAGGTAACAGCAGTTAGTTACTCTTTGTCTATTTGTTTTTTTATCTGGTTTTATGGATTACTTCTTTCTTTTTATGTCAGCCATAATATCTCATATACAGTCCTTTGCTTCTTTTCTTCCTGCATCAGAATGTTTTGTAGAAAAGATCAGGGTCTGAGTCATCTCTGTGCTCCGTAGATTGTGTCTCGCTACAGTGTGGTGGTGGTTCTGGAGGTTGTAGATAAGAATGGACGGGCCATGCGGAAGTTCCTCAAGGAGCTCAACAGCACCAGGTTGGCTTGTGTCTGCCCCACAGAGGCTTGCTTACATTTGTCTCCAGTCCAGGACTCAGATCTTTTCTGTTTACATGGTCCATCCATTCCACACCTCAGTAATGAACTCTCTTCAGTGCTGCAGTGTGACTTTGTGTTGTGTGCTTCAGGGCTAATCAACAGCATCCTTTCGACATGACCGCAAGCAAGAGACTGGGCCGAGGGTTCTACAAAGAGCAGTTTGTCGTCTTCTATAGGTACAAACATAAGACTAGTCTGCACTTTATCACGTGTATCATGCAAATGTATGCCTAGATTATTTCACCCTGATGTAAATCAGCATTTTGCCTGCAGGAGTGTTTGAATAGAAGAGACGATACTGTAGACAATTGTGTATGTGTATGTGTGTGTGTGTGTGTTAGGAAGGATGAGGTGGAACTGATAGACGTCTATCAGTATGAGGACCAGCAGCCAGGAGATGAAGACGTGTTTGCCAGAGAGCCCTGCATCTTCCGCTTCTCTTGTCTCAACACAGGTGCTAGATCTATGTGTGTGTGTGTGTGTGTGTGTGTGTGTTAAGATGTTTGCTCAATTCCTGCTTTTAATCCATTCTACCCAAATATTCAGTG
>JAPMUY010006115.1:40000-42439 GCA_026901105.3 Galaxias olidus | reverse complement strand
CCCCCCTCCTCTCTTCACTTACAGTGCTGCTCCAGTGCCCCCCTCCTCTCTTCACTTACAGTGTAAGGCCCAGTACCGGTCCCCCCCCCTGCGTGCCTTCTTCTCCTGACCCAGGAGCTGAAGTCCAGGGCCGCCTGATCCAGACCCAGCAGCTCACTGATGCAAATGGGGTACCATAGAACTCCAGCATTTTTATCCATCTGTCCTCAGTCACACACACACATACACACACACACATACACACACACACACACACACGGTCTTAGAGAGAGATGGTGTGTGTGTGTGTGTGTGTGTGTGTGTGTGTGTGTGTGTGTGTGTGTGTGTGTGTGTGTGTGTGTCAACCAGGTTATATTATAAAGGACTGGGACAGCATGACTGAATATGATTGGCTTCCTATGAGTTTGCAATACATTACTTACATTATTAACATTAACATTATTATAACATTAGCATTATTAATATTAAATACATTATTTACTTCCTGTTGATTTACCCAATGAAATATTGAGTAGGTTATTTACTTCCTGTTTATTTACCCAATGAAATATTGAGTACAGTATTTACTACCTGTTGATTAACCCATTGAAATATAGAGTATATCATTTACTTAAATTAGTTTATCCAATAAAATGTAGAGTAGATTACTTACTTCCTGTTGATTTACCCAATTAAATATTGAGTAGAGAGTATTTACATCCTTTTGATTTACCCATTGAAATATAGAGTAGATAATTTACTTCCTGTTAGTTTATCCAATAAAATATAGAGTAGATTATTTACTTCCTGTTGATTTACCCAATTAAATATTGAGAAGAGTATTTACTTCCTTTTGATTTACCCATTGAAATATAGAGTAGATAATTTACTTCCTGTTAGTTTATCCAATAAAATATAGAGTAGATTATTTACTTCCTGTTGATATACCCAATGAAATATTGAGTAGATTTACTTTCCATTAGTTTACCCAGTGAAATATAATATGGTGGATGTAATATTGGTGTTGAAACAGTTTGTTCTGATGTAATATGAAGTGAGGAATATACGAGTAATTATCATTTCAATATTTCAGAAAGAATGGAAATAAAACGAGTGTTATCTCACAATAGAAATAAAATGGGCCATGGATTTAATTATCTTTGCATATTAAAATGGTGTTCCTATTTCCCTTAACAGTCCATTAAATCTGCCGGAGTTCATCCGGACGCCCATGCAGTTGTAAAAATGTGTAATTGTAGACGGTTTCATTAGAAAAATGTTATCTACAAGACATAAAAGCCAGTGGCTCTGTGATTGCCTACCTTTCTTTTCACAAACTTATCCCAGTAATTACTGGGGAACGACCTGCAGGAGGAAATATAATAGACAGACATAAAACATTCCTGTTGCCAGAGTGGAGAACAATGTCTTCAGTGAAACCACACAGCGTGACAGCGTGAGGTGCAGCTGATAGCCTTACAGTCAGGGGTCATTAAACTTAAAGGCCGATCCTAAACACCTACCAAGCCGATTTATAGTCACAAAAAGCTGCATAAAAACAGGAGATGGTTCGATTTCCTTTTCGATTAAATTCAGGAGGTGGAATTTTTCTTTCGTTTTTTAAGGTTCAGAAAAAAAGAAAAAAAAAGCAGAAAGGTGTTGGACGCTGGGGAACGTTTCTACTGGTTCACTATGAAGGGATTTATATTTTGTTCTGGTTCACTATAAAAGGGATTTATATTTTGTTCTGGTTCACTATGAAAGGGATTTATATTTTGTTCTGGTTCACTATGAAAGGGATTTATATTTTGTCCTGGTTCACTATGAAAGGGATTTATATTTTGTTCTGGTTCACTATAAAAGGGATTTATATTTTGTTCTGGTTCACTATAAAAGGGATTTATATTTTTTATAAAAAAGGATTTCAAGGTGCGAGTGCTCATTTGAGAGGCTACGACCCCGGAATAAATAAATAAAATAATAATAATAACACAATTTCACGCAAAGCATGATGAAGCATAGGCTGTTGTTGCTAAACAGCCAGTTCCCCTCCCCCATTAATCAGTCAGGCTTATAATAGGGAGAATCAACTATAAAAGATAATTATCCACAAATGATGGTCTTCCATATCCATAAAGAAAGGCCCTAGCTCACTCTAATGGGTTATAAAACATTGTATGAACTCGATCGTAAAGACCTGCTTATGAAGCATGAGGCAGAGGAACAGGCAGTTTCACTGTCGTTAGCGAACCGTTAGGCCGGTGATGCACAGGATCTGTATCCTGGCGTTAGCGAACCGTTAGCCTGGTGATGCACAGGATCTGTATCTTGGCGTTAAGTGTGCCACATGCCTCGCTCTTATCCGGACAATTGGGTTCAGGATGCATTATCTAGCTGATTTGAGTGTTTTTATGTTCTCATGTTGAAAGCACTGTTTGCAAGTTCAATTTTGTAAAAAGT
>JAPMUY010006115.1:17500-35000 GCA_026901105.3 Galaxias olidus | reverse complement strand
GCTCCGCCCTCTTTGCTCAACCTCAGGCCAAATATCTCCGACAGCGCCCCAGCCTCCTTGGGCACCACCAGACCTGCCACCTCCACGGACTGGGCTCTGTGACCCAGGACCCTCAACTCCTCCTGGGACGAGAAGCTGTAGGTGAGCTCCTCTCTGGGCCCGTCCCATCCATTCTGACCCCCCAGCCCTGTGACCTCGTTCTGAGTCGGGTCAAGGGCGAAGCCCCGGAGGTCAGACAAGGTCACCTGCTTGACCCCGTCGATGAGACGACCGCTGAAGAAGGCGATGTACAGGAAGTAGAGGACAGTGTTTGTCACCGTGTATAAGACATGGACTACAAACATGAACGCCAAGGTGACGCAGGAAAAGATGGCCGCTACCAGATGTTTCACTGTCGTCTTTCTGACTAGTTTCCTGAGGTTTTTAACAGAAAGCATTGATAGCATCATTATCAAGCCATAAGGCAAGGCCAACACAATAAACCACAGTGTTGAAAAGGAGAACATTCCTTTCTCAGAGTTTTCTTCTCGTTCGTCGCTGCTTGTCGCCTCCATCTCTTCTTCTTTGGTGTCTTTCCCGGCAGACCTGTCTGTGGCGTCGCTGCCTGATATCTGGGCTGCTAGCTGCATCTCAAAGATGGTGTCTTCACAGAAGTTAATGAACATCTCCATCTTCTCCTTCTCCCCGCCTTCGTTCACCACGTCAAAGATAAACTGACGCTTCGACTCTTTCACCTGAGGGAGAACATGTTTTGGTGTCAGAGAGATGTAATTGGGTAACACTGAGAGACATGTAGCAGAGAAGTAAATGTAATCTGAAAAAAAATCTGAATGCATTAGCATTCTTAGCTTGATACATTAGTTACCTTAGCATTTTGTTTTTGTTTTCAAATTACTAATTAATATAACTGTCTTTATCATATAGCTTAACTTCTCTTTTTGTTTATTTACTCATAATAAATAACAATGAGGAGTTATTATTGATTCTAATTTAATGTGATTATTTTCATGAAACCAAATATAAGCGTCACCTGTGGCTTTTCCCACTGCGTGCGGTTGGACTGGCTGATTTCAAAGTAAACCCTCTCCATGCGCTTTTCCCTCCCCAGGATCTCGATCCGACCCAGGTAAGGCTGGAAGTGGGTCAGTACACACCGGGCCAGCTCCAGGAAGGTCCGGAGCCTGGGGTCACGGGGCATGTGCTCCGACAGGTTAGTCAGTAGCACCGCCATGTTGAAACCGATGTCCTTGGCTGGCTCGTGGAAGCGGTCCACGAAGGCCTCGTAAGCCAGGAGCTCGCTTTGTTCCGTGCCCGAGCAGCACAGCAGGAATTGGGTCTCCGCCGGGGTGAAGCGCCTGGAGGCCTCCATGGCTCTCTGGAAGTCCCTTCTGGAGATGTGGCCCTGAGATGCGGGGTCGTATTCCCTGAAGACGTCGGAGGAAGTGAGGTCTTTGAGCTTGAGGAACATGTCGAAGAACTTGAGGATCTTCTCCACATTGCTGGAGGACTCCACCAGCATGTCCACCATCTGCTTACCAATGGTTCCATTCACCACATTACCTAGAGAGAGAGAGAGAAAGAAAGAGTAACGTGGACAGCAGCATGACCACCGTGTCTTTCTGAAGGTCAAAGGTCAGGGGTCAGTGCTTACCTTCTAACATGGACAGCAGCATGACCATCATGTCTTTCTGAAGGTCAAAGGTCAGGGCTTACCTTCTAACATGGACAGCAGCATGACCACCATGTCCTTCTGTAAGTCCATTAACTCTTTCAGCAGCTCAATCTGGCTGGAGTCCTGTTCACAGCACATCAACATTTCATATCTGTTATTATGTTATAGTAATGTTCGTCGTAGCGGTTTGAGCTTGTTCTTGCAATGTAAAGAGCACTACAACTAAAGTGTATTATGATTATTATTATTATTATAACACAACAAACCACGTTTCCTTTTCAGCTCGCAATGGAAATAATAGTAGAGAGGAAGCATGATGCTTCATAATGCACAGCTCTGAGTGACTGTATTTCTGATGATAGCATATACAATAAACACTGCTCTGAGTGACTGTACTTCTGATAGCACACAATTAACACAGCTCCCTCTCAGTACATGATGCTAATGCTAGAGGAAAGAAAATGTGACATTTCATAATGTACATTAACCTTCAGCTGTTCCACTCACACTGTCCCACCGACTACCTGTCTCACCCTACACACTGTCCCACCGACTACCTGTCTCACCCTACACACTGTCCCACCGACTACCTGTCTCACCCTACACACTGTCCCACCGACTACCTGTCTCACCCTACACACTGTCTCACCGACTACCTGTCTCACACTACACACTGTCTCACTGACTACCTGTCTCACCTACTACACACACTGTCCCACCGACTACCCGTCTCACCCTACACACTGTCCCACCGACTACCCGTCTCACCCTACACACTGTCCCACCGACTACCTGTCTCACCCTACACACTGTCCCACCGACTACCTGTCTCACCCTACACACTGTCCCACCGACTACCCGTCTCACCCTACACACTGTCCCACCGACTACCTGTCTCACCCTACACACTGTCCCACCGACTACCTGTCTCACCCTACACACTGTCCCACCTACCCGTCTCACTACACTGTCTCACCAACTACACACTGTCCCACCAACTACCCGTCTCACCTTACACACTGTCCCACCGACTACCTGTCTCACCCTACACACTGTCCCACCGACTACCCGTCTCACCCTACACACTGTCTCACCAACTACCCATCTCACCCTACACACTGTCCCACCAACTACCCGTCTCACCTTACACACTGTCCCACCGACTACCTGTCTCACCCTACACACTGTCTCACCGACTACCTGTCTCACCCTACACACTGTCCCACCGACTACCTGTCTCACCCTACACACTGTCTCACCGACTACCTGTCTCACCCTACACACTGTCCCACCGACTACCTGTCTCACCCTACACACTGTCCCACCGACTACCTGTCTCACCCTACACACTGTCCCACCGACTACCCATCTCACCCTACACACTGTCCCACCGACTACCTGTCTCACCCTACACACTGTCTCACCTTCTCCCATATCCTCTACCTGTCTCACTCTCCTCACTGTCTCACCTTCTCCCATATCTTCTACCTGTCTCACCCTACACTCTGTCTCACCTTCTCCCATTTTCCACAACCTGTCTCACTCTCTTCACTGTCTCACCTTCTCCCATATCCTCTACCTGTCTCACTCTCCTCGTTCTTAAAGGTTTGTGAATAGGTGTTGAGTTGTTCCGTGTACCTGAGAGAGTTTCATCTGCATGCAGGCAAAGACATGGAGGAATCCCACTACTGCATCCCATAGACGACTGTGTGCCAGGCTTTGCTGGTTCCCTGTACACGGACCCTGGGGGAACACACACACACACACAAACACAGAGAAAAACACACACAAACATCCTCAATTAAATAAACACACTCTTCCTTCAGTAGACTGACTAAAACTAAAAACAATTAAGGTAATGTGTAAAAACTCACAACATAGCATAAGGTGATTGTCAGACCTCTTATTCCAAATACACATGATGCAGTGATATAATATCCAGTAAGCAGCAAAGACTGTTCTACAGGGATGAGACGGAGTGATGGGACAGATCTATATGTACCCTGAAGCTAGCAGACACAGTGAGGCCATGGATATACCTGTATAAACTCTACCAGGGTGATGTAGCTAGGGAGGGGTCTACCTGTATGAACTCTACCATGGTGATGTAGGGAGGGAGGGGTCTACCTGTATGAACTCTGCCAGAGAGGTGATGTAGGGAGAGAGGGGTCTACCTGTATGAACTCTGCCAGAGAGGTGATGTAGGGAGAGAGGGGTCTACCTGTATGAACTCTGCCAGGGAGTTGAACACCTGCTTGGCCACGTTGATGGCCTTAGAGAAGGTTTGCTGAGCGTGCCTGTCCATCACAGCGTTCCCAGAGTGGTGCCAGTAAAAGTCACTGATAGACTCCTGCACAACATCACACACACCATCAGAAAACACACTCAACAAACACACCATCAGAAAACACACTCAACAAACACACCATCAGAAAACACACTCAACAAACACCACACGCCATCACACACACCATCAGAAAACACACTCAACAAACACAACATCAGAAAACACACTCAACAAACACCACACGACATCACAAACACACTCAACAAACACCACACAACATCACACACACCATCAGAAAACACACTCAACAAACACCACACAACATCACACACACCATCAGAAAACACACTCAACAAACACCACACAACATCACACACACCATCAGAAAACACACTCAACAAACACCACACAACATCACACACACCATCAGAAAACACACTCAACAAACACCACACAACATCACACACACCATCAGAAAACACACTCAACAAACACCACACAACATCATAACACACACAACATCACAAAACACACTTAACAAACACCACACAACATCGTAACACAACATCATAAAACTGACTTAACAAACACAACATCACAAAACACACTTAACAAACACCACACATCAGCATAACACAACATCATAAAAAACACTTAACAAACACAGCATCATAATATAACAAAAATAAATCATGAACACAAACATCAAAATAAAAAAAATACTATAACTGGAACCTGAGAAAATGTAATGAACACCAGTATCCACACACTGTAGATTGAAACTTAATATAAACTATTAACATATTAATCATTATAAGATTTGAGACTGTTGAATGGACTCTGAGGAGGAAGTCTGATCCCTGACATCCAGATAGATTGCACCAGAATATAAACTAGTAGCAGGTTATTCATTAAAACTAATATGAGACCTGGACTCTGAAGAGGAAGTCTACAGGGTTAGGGTTAGGTTAGGGTTATATTATATATTATATAAAATTTGAGAGCTGGACTCTGAGGAGGAAGTCTACAGGGTTAGGTTAGGGTTATATTATATATTATATTAAATATTAGACCTGGACACTGAGGAGGAAGTCTACAGGGTTAGGTTAGGGTTATATTATATATTATATTATATATGAGACCTGGACTCTGAGGAGGAAGTCTACAGGGTTAGGTTAGGGTTATATTATATATTATCTTAAATATGAGACCTGGACTCTGAGGAGGAAGTCTACAGGGTTAGGTTAGGGTTATATTATATATTATATTAAATATGAGACCTGGACTTTGAGGAGGAAGTCTACAGGGTTAAGTTAGGGTTATATTATATATTATCTTAAATATGAGACCTGGACTCTGAGGAGGAAGTCTACAGGGTTAAGTTAGGGTTATATTATATATTATCTTAAATATGAGACCTGGACTCTGAGGAGGAAGTCTACAGGGTTAAGTTAGGGTTATATTATATATTATCTTAAATATGAGACCTGGACTCTGAGGAGGAAGTCTACAGGGTTAGGTTAGGGTTATATTATATATTATATTAAATATTAGACCTGGACTCTGAGGAGGAAGTCTACAGGGTTAGGTTAGGGTTATATTATATATTATATTAAATATGAGACCTGGACACTGAGGAGGAAGTCTACAGGGTTAAGTTAGGGTTATATTATATATTATATTAAATATGAGACCTGGACTCTGAGGAGGAAGTCTACAGGGTTAGGTTAGGGTTATATTATATATTATATTAAATATGAGACCTGGACTCTGAGGAGGAAGTCTACAGGGTTAGGTTAGGGTTATATTATATATTATATTAAATATGAGACCTGGACTCTGAGGAGGAAGTCTACAGGGTTAGGTTAGGGTTATATTATATATTATATTAAATATGAGACCTGGACTCTGAGGAGGAAGTCTACAGGGTTAGGTTAGGGTTATATTATATATTATATTAAATATGAGACCTGGACTCTGAGGAGGAAGTCTACAGGGTTAGGTTAGGGTTATATTATATATTATCTTAAATATTATACCTGGACTCTGAGGAGGAAGTCTACAGGGTTAGGTTAGGGTTATATTATATATTATATTAAATATGAGACCTGGACTCTGAGGAGGAAGTCTACAGGGTTAGGTTAGGGTTATATTATATATTATATTAAATATGAGACCTGGACTCTGAGGAGGAAGTCTACAGTGGAGATCACGATGTTTACAGATGTGTTGCTTCCTGTTTGGGTTCTCAAGTAGTTCTGGAAGTCTTCAAGAAAACATGATAAAACAAACCATGGATTTATAACACTGAGTTCTTAGGTTTCCTTTATAAAACTTGAATTGTACATTGTCAGGGAGCGAATGTATCTTAAAGTTGAATAAAAAGTCATACATTACGTTCCTGTATCCAAGCCCAGTGACAAACATTACTTATTATGATGTGTGTATGTGTGTGTGTGTGTGTGTGCGTACCCGCGTCGCGCCCTTCACACCTCTAAGCCTCTCTGTATGTATGTATGTATGTATGTATGTATGTATGTATGTATGTATATGACTGTTTTTCTTTTGAACATTGCTTTGACAATAACTACGATATAGTATTTTATGTCAATAAAGCTTATTGAAATTGAAACCTGAGAGAGAGAGAGAGAGAGAGAGAGAGAGAGAGAGAGAGAGAGAGAGAGAGAGAGAGAGAGAGAGAGAGAGAGAGAGAGAGAGAGAGAGAGAAAGAGAGTGACTAGGGAATGAGACAGTCAAATGGGGGTGGGGTGGAGAGAGAGATCAAGAGTCAGAGAGAATAAGATATAAGGTAATGAAAGAGAGAGAACAGAATAGTGAGAATGAAGAACACAAATAAGAGATAGATATATAAATATATATACTATATATATAGAAAGAGAGAGAGAGAGAGAATGAGGTATTGTGATAATGACAGAGAAAAGAGAGGCAGAGAATACAAAATAAAGAGAGAGATAGAGAGGTCTTCCACTACAGCCTCACAGCTCACAGAAGAGGAGTATACCGTAAGGCCTCATTTAAATTGACTCTACCATGAATATTTCTATATGGAAGAACTAATACAAAAATGTGTGTGTTTTTAGCTGTTTTTGTTTGCAAGAACGCTGTGTGTGTGTGTGTGTGTGTGTGTGTGTGTGTGTGTGTGTGTGTGTGTGTGTGTGTGTGTAAGGTACCAGAGCTCTCTTCGATGACCATGCCCAATCCCTCGGCTTTCTTCTGCCTCTCAAACACAGTGAGGTCCAACACACTGGGAAAGAGCACACATCACACACACAGCGTTAATTATTTAGTAAACCTTCACCGTGTCTTTGTGCAAACATCCACTCACACACACACACACTAACACTAACACTAACACACACACACACACACACACACACACACACACACACACACACACAGCATTCATTATTCCCTTTGAGACGAAGATCAAAAAACATTCAAGTGTTTGTGCATTTTCCCAAGTGTCTATATATTAACCCATTTTTCACTCTACATTGGTGTAAACCCTCACTGTGTCTTTGT
Organism: Galaxias olidus; assembly: GCA_026901105.3. NCBI lineage: Eukaryota > Metazoa > Chordata > Actinopteri > Galaxiiformes > Galaxiidae > Galaxias > Galaxias olidus. The sequence goes on along the minus strand of JAPMUY010006115.1, from coordinate 27,498 downwards.
CCAAACACACACACACACACACACACACACACACAGCGATCTGAACGGACTCGATCCATGGCTTTAATAATTCCAGTCTTATTCACTGTCTATGATGACTAAGCATACCACAACCCTTTATCTAAACTGAGTTCATTCAAAAGGAAGTTCAAAGGTCAAAGGTCAAATAACAGCTCCCTGAAATGCATCCCTCCCCAGCGAGGGGTCTTTCAGGGACACCAATAGAGAGAGGAAGAAGAAGGAGGCTGAACGGGAGGATGAAGATGAATAGAGTGAGACAGATAGCGCCCACCTGCAGGAGCGCATGAGACCCGCTACGCTTTGAAAGAACCCCACATCTCTCCTCTGTCTCAGGTAGTCCAGCATTCTCTAGAGAAAGAGAGAAAGAGAGAAATAGAGAAATAGAGAAAGAAAGAAAGAAAGAAAGAAAGAAAGAAAGAAAGAAAGAAATAGAGAAAGAAAGAAAGAAAGAAAGAAAGAAAGAAAGAAAGAAAGAAAGAAAGAAAGAAAGAAAGAAAGAAAGAAAGAAAGAAAGAAAGAAAGAAAGAAAAATAAAGAAAGGTAGAAAGGTGGGAAGGAGAGTTTATAGTTCCGAGGGTAATTAGGAGGGAAGCGCTTTGTAATTACAGTGAGATCTCTGTAGCACAGCAGCAGAGGCAGCAACATGAAAACAGCTTGATGAGACACAAGTGAAGATAATGACTAATCAACCTTACTCTGGAACAGAGATTATCTGGATGTGTTAGCATACTTATCTTACATCCTTTACACAGCCAGTGTCACTACGATGAACAGCGCAGTTTCAAACAAAGCTAGTTTCCCAAATTGTATGTGTTTGGCTGTGAACAAGTCAAGAGAGTAAGAATAAAAGACTACCTTGGTAATAGAGTAAGTTCTAAACAACGACAATGGATAACAAAACCAATTCAAAGCCATTACCAAGTATAGGACATGGGTGACTGGTAGGTTTCAACCCCCCTGTAGCTGCCCTGCTACATCGATGGACCAGTGAGGTGTTTTAACGGAGACATGACGTGCAGCTCTGACCTGTTGCACGGCGATGTTTCCTCCGTTAAGGATGGCGATGCCCAGTTTCAGAGCGGAACCAACCACCGGACCCATGTTACCTTGACAACGTCATCGAATAATTAGCCATGTCACTTAAGCCCCTTTGCAAATGTAATATATAAATATAATAAATATGTATTTGATCAAATCAACTGTATAAATGGCATGAATCTTTATTTAACATTAGCATCTACCTTTCATCTAGTCAACCAGCTAACCTTCCTTTACTAGCTCAAACTAACTAGCAGCAAACTTGTCATTGAACCCTAACCTAAAAATTTTAAAAGTTATGAATAACTGGTTATTTAACTCAACTAACAAACTACCTACTAACCTCTGAACTAATGGATCTACCTCCTAACTTGTCTTTGAACTCCAACCTATGAATCTATCTAACTAAAGAACTAATGAATAACTAGTTACTTAACTTTCTAAGTAAGGATGTACCTTTGCTGGCGCTGATGCTTTGCAGCACCATCTCAGAGACTCTGCGTTGGTGGAGTCTGGCTTGGCGGTATAACAGCCTCTGTTTCTGCAGCTCCTTCTCCTGCGCACACAACGCCCAGCATTAGCGCCATTATCATCAATACACATTATCCACATCATCACATTAACGTCATTATCATCACATTATCGTTGTTATATCACCCACGCTTGAATAATATCATCTTTATCACTACATAATTACATCACACAACGGCCAGCATTGTCATCATTATCATTACAGAAGACAGCATAATCGTCACCATTATCATTACAGCATAGATCAACTTCACCATTATCATTACAGAAGACACCATAATCGTCACCATTATCATTACAGCATAGATCAACTTCACCATTATCATTACAGAAGACACCATAATCGTCACCATTATCATTACAACATAGATCAACATCACCATTATCGTTTCAGAAGACACCATAATCGTCACCATTATCATTACAGCATAGATCAACTTCACCATTATCATGACATCCTCACATCAGACAGCATCAATCATCATCAGTGAATAGGAAGAAACGACAATCAATGCATTGATCAATATTCCAACCACTGTTTGGTTTCAATTAAACTTATTTTATTGATCCAAAATATGTATAAGCTCTTTTTGTAACAGAGCAAACTAACACTTTCTCTTATTAGATCAATGTTACGTGAGAAAGTATGAGAACCTCTTACTTCAAAGGTTTTCACTGCGTCTTCATCATCCTCATCATCACCATCCTCTCCGTGGCAGCTCTGGGAAAGAGAAGGAATACCACGTGTGGGAAAACTTTAACAAACTATATATTTTTTAAAACAACATATTTGATCGTAAGGGAGGATTGCAAATGGGGAGTTGCACTTTCTAACTTGTCTTGGTTACTTGTCCAAAGTGAGTTTTACTTGGCTGCATCTTGTTTAAGTGATAAGTTGCTTGTCATGTTCTCTAAAGGGTTTTTACCTCTCGTATCCATTTTTAAAAAGCACAGTTTGTCCTCTTTATCCAAACGGCAGCACATGGCTAAAAAGTAAGAAATGAAATGTTTGGGATGCCACAGGGCTAAAGGATAATCTTCTGGAACGAAACAGCCAGCTCTTGGCAGGATAAATTATTTTGAAAAAGGCTCTTGAGATTCCACCTCAATTTTATGTTTCAACATTCATTTGAAAATCTGTTTTTGTCACAAAGGTATGGATGCTGGACTTTTCTGAACCCTAGTGTGGTGTTGGGGTCTCTGGGACCCGTTTTCAATGTTTATTAAAAGAATAATGATGCAGGGAATACTTTTTTCAACCTGAGACATCCTGGCCGTGGCTCACTGTCTGTGAAGAACATGTTAAAGAGGACATCTTCCTGGAGCGCACACTGTGCACCCCCTACACATTAATATTACATACGTGGTGTTCAGGTCCACTGGACCCCACAGTAATACCAGGGTGGGAATTCTAGGTGAAAACAAGTAAACAAGACAAGAAAAATGTTTGTTGTGTACCTTCACTGATGGTTGGAGAAAGACAGAGTGAAGTTTCTCACATGAATTATTATTATGGCTGTATTGTTATGGCTGAATTATTATGGCTGTGTTGTTATGGCTGAATTATTATGGCTGTATTGTTATGGCTGTATTGTTACGGCTGTATTGTTTTAAAAACAAACCCATTAATGTTGTTAGAACAGTGGGTGAGTAACAAAAACATTAGCACCACATCTTCATCTTATCACAAAAACCTAACAGCACTTCCTCTGATAAATGTGATCTAGCTGAGGTACACGGAAAATATGAACCATATTTGCTATCTATATTGCATGTAATTGTCATGGATCTAGTTTTAAAAACCCAATATTGTTGTGGGTCCATCAGACCAGAGAACATTGGGTGAGTAACAAGCACACGAACAGCACAGCAGGTTTAAAGACACTGGACGTTTGTTCTCTGTTGGAGATAGAGCAAACTGGGACAGCAGACCAAACCAACCTTGACCATTAGAGATATGGGACTGGTACAGCAGACCAAACCTACCTTGACCATTAGAGATAGTAAACTGGGACAGCAGACCAAACCTACCTTGACCATTAGAGATATGGGACTGGTACAGCAGACCAAACCTACCTTGACCATTAGAGATAGTAAACTGGGACAGCAGACCAAACCTACCTTGACCATTAGAGATAGGGGACTGGGACAGCAGACCAAACCTACCTTGACCATTAGAGATAGTGAACTGGGAAAGCAGACCAAACCTACCTTGACCATTAGAGATAGTGAACTGGGACAGCAGACCAAACCTACCTTGACCATTAGAGATAGTGAACTGGGACAGCAGACAAACCTACCTTGACCATTAGAGATAGTAAACTGGGACAGCAGACCAAACCTACCTTGACCATTAGAGATAGTAAACTGGGACATTAGACCAAACCTACCTTGACCATTAGAGATAGGGGACTGGGAGAGCAGACCAAACCTACCTTAGCCATTAGAGACGTATAGGCCACATAGAGACCGTCTTCTTCAAGCTGCCTGTGAAGAAGAAAGACAGAGAGAAAACAGGGCCAAGGATTAGGGAGTGCCTTATAAGCCAAACAACACCACCTTGACAGAAGGACTTGAAGTGTCTGAGGCGGGGAGAGAAGGCAGAGACGTCCTGCGTCTGATAGAGGGAACACAAAGTGGCCGCCATTTAACTGACCTTGTTTGATGTCAAAGAAAATGAAGTCTGCAAGATTCAATTTGTGTTTATTTTTTATTTTTTGATAGATCGCTAATCCATTTGAAAAGCACGGCTGGAGTAGTTTTAACTTCCAACATAGTTCAAAGTGAAATACATCTGATGCACACTCGCCACACAAACTGCAACTTCACTTGACGTACAAACAAAAAGACGAAACAAACTTTGAACAAATTCCACTAATAACCTCAACTTATTCTCTCTGTAACACTTGCACACGCACACGCACACGCACGCGCACACACACCTCCTCTCGGTCAGGGCACTGCGGCTGAAGAGAGCAGTGAGTTGTTGAAGGGGATCGATTGGCCGAATGGCACCTTCCTCTTCTCTCCCTGAGACATCAACGTCTCCTGCTCGCTGCAACACACACAGACAATGCCTTGAAATACACTCACAAACCCTTACACTCACACACACATACACACACACACACACACACACAGACAATGCCTTGAAATACACACACACAACCCCTTAACACTCACTCGCACACACACCCACAGACAATGCTTGTCTGTGTGTGTGTGTGAGTGTAAGGGGTTGTGTGTGTGTATTTCAAGGCATTGAAATACGCACACACACACACAACCCCTTACACTCACACACACACACACACACACACACACACACACACACACACACACACACACACACACACACACACACACACACACACACACACACACACACACACACACACACACACACACACACACACACACACACACACACACACACACACACACACACACACACACACACACACACACACACACACACACACACACACACACACACACACACACACACAAACAAACAAAAGCACGCACAAAAACACCTACACAAGCCATACAGTGCACAAGGCCATCTTCATTAAGAACTCTGATGAGTTTTAGAGCGCTCTCACTTTGGGTGATTGTGAGTGCGGGAGTGCTCGTGTGTGTGTGTGTGCGTGCGTGCGTGCGTGTGACTGCAGGACATTCACCTCCAATCACTCTGTTTACCATCCGCTACACGATGTGTTCCTAAAAAAGGACCTTAATGAAAACCTCTCTGGGACACGTGGAGAAACTACAGCAGCTCCACGACAATAGCACCCATTTCAAAGCAATCAAAAGTACACTGCTTTTCAACTCAAATACACACACACACACACACACACACACACACACACACACACACATATATAAATAGCCAACAGAGCTTGAAAACACTAAGCCTGCCACAAACAGAACATACGATAGAGTACACAACTAGCACATGGATGGCTAAGGCGAGGATGAGAGGTGAATCCACTCACAGTATATCCAATAAACAGACGTTTAGACGTTATCCAATGAAGCTATCGTTTATTTAGAGTGAACACATAACAATGACCGCACAAAGACCCATCCACCATAGTGCAGTATATATACACAACCCTGTGAACAATCAACCCATCAACCCATCAACCCAACTAAACCCACAGGTGACAAACATTAACTAATCAGGCCCCCGTGCGCTTCAGTCTGGTGTGTGATTGTGCTTGAGCGTCACAGAGCCCCCTCCTCGAGGCGCGGCGCCCGACGCGCGGACCAGGACGATCTGGCCGGGCTCGATGGTACTCCCGGATCAAGTCCCGATCCAAGACATGGCGGTCGGGAACCCATTGCCGCTCCTCAGGACCGTACCCCTCCCAGTCTAGAAGGTACTGGACCCTACCCCGGACCACCCGGGAGTCCAGGATCTCCCGGACCGTGTAAACAGGACCACCATCCACGATGCGGGGAGGTGGCGGCTCCGGCTCCGGACCCGGAACGCCCGAACCCACCAACACCGGCTGGAGCATGGAGACGTGGAATACGGGGTGAACCCGCATGGACCTGGGGAGGACCAGTTCATAGGCCACCCTGTTGATCCGCCGGGCCACCTTGAAAGGCCCTACGAACCGGCGTCCCAGCTTGTGCCGCTCCCCCCGGAGAGGAAGGTCCCGGGTCGACAGCCACACCCGTTGCCCAGGACGGTAGGACGGAGCCTCCTTGCGCCGCCGGTTGGCCTGGACCTCCCGCCGTCGGGACGTCTGCAGGAGTGCCACCCGGGCCCGTCCCCACGCACGCCGGCATCGGCGCACCAGGGCAGCCGCAGAAGGAACCCCAACCTCCACCTCCTGTTCAGGGAAGAGAGGCGGAGCGTAACCGTACTGGCACTCAAAGGGTGACATCCCCAATGAGGAGTGGAAGAGGGTGTTGTGGGCATACTCTGCCCACAGGAGATGTTGGCTCCAGGAGGAGGGGTGCGCCGACGCCAGGCAGCGCAGGGTCGCCTCCAGGTCCTGGTTGACCCTCTCGGTCTGCCCGTTGCTCTGGGGGTGGAAGCCAGAGGAAAGACTCACAGATGCCCCGATCAGTTTACAGAAGGCCTTCCAGAACCCGGAGGTGAACTGGGGTCCTCGGTCGCTGACCACGTCGATCGGGAACCCGTGGACCCGGAAGACGTGCTGGAGGAGAAGGTCCGCGGTCTCCGGGGCAGACGGCAGTCGGGAGAATGGAACAAACACGGCCCCCTTCGAGAACCGGTCCACGACCACTGTGATCCCCGTGAAGCCCCGGGAGTCCGGCAATCCCGTGATGTAGTCCAAGGACAGGTGGGACCACGGACGACGGGGCACCGGCAACGGCAAGAGGGTACCCGCGGGCCGGCTCCGGAGACTCTTGTTCTGGACGCAGATGGCACAGGCGCCCACGAACGAGTCCACCGCTGCCCGCATCTGCGGCCACCAGAACCGCCGTCGGATGAACTCCAAGGTCCGTGTGCGGCCCGGGTGGCAAGCCAGTCTCGAGGAGTGACCCCATCGGAGGACCCCGTCCTGAGCCCCGGGTGGGACGAAGAGCCGACCAGACGGGACGCCGTCCGGCAGAGGAACCCCCTCAAGGCCCGACGGACAGTAGCTTCGATCCCCCACTGTACCGGGGCCAACATCCGTGCCGCCGGAACAACTGGCTCCGCGGAATCCGGGACCTCCACCGGGTCGTGCAGGCGGGACAGGGAGTCAGCCTTCATATTTTTGGAACCCGGTCGGTAGGTCAGGACATAGTCGAACCTGGAGAAAAACAGGCCCCACCGAGCCTGTCTGGAGTTCCGCCTTTTGGTGGCGCCGATGTACTCGAGGTTCCGATGGTCTGTCCAGACCGCGACCGGGTGCTGGGCCCCTTCCAGCCAATGCCGCCACTCCTCAAAGGCCAGCTTGACGGCCAGCAGCTCCCGATCCCCCACGTCGTAATTCCGCTCGGCCGGGGACAGACGTCGGGAGAAGAAGGCGCAGGGATGGAGCTTGCCGTCGCGCTGGGAGCGTTGGGAGAGCACCCCACCCACGCCCCAACTGGACGCGTCGACCTCAACGGTGAAGGGCAGGGCGGGATCCGGGAGCTGCAGCACCGGAGCCGAGGTGAACCGCTCCTTAAGCACACGGAACGCCCACTGAGCCTCAGGCGTCCAGAGGAAGGCCCCGGGCGGCCCGCTGGTCAAGGAGGTGAGGGGGGCTGCGACAGTGCTGAAGTCCTTGATGAACCGCCGATAAAAGTTAGCAAACCCCAGGAACTGCTGCACGTGCTTGACGCAACTGGGCGCGGGCCAGTCCTTGACAACTTGCACCTTAGCGGGGTCCATCTCCAGACGGCCTGCCGAAACCACGTAGCCCAGGAAGTGGACGCGGGCGGTGTGGAATTCGCACTTCTCCGGCTTAACGTACAGGTGGTGTTGTAGTAGGCGCCGGAGAACCCGTTGGACATGCTGGCGGTGGTCCTCTAGTGACCGTGAAAACACCAAGATGTCGTCGAGGTAAACGAACACAAAGAGGCCCAGCATGTCCCTGAGCACGTCATTGATGAACGACTGAAAGACTGCGGGAGCGTTGGTGAGTCCGAATGGCATGACGCAGTACTCATAGTGGCCGGAAGGGGTGTTGAACGCGGTCTTCCACTCGTCCCCCTCCCGGATCCGCACCAAGTTGTACGCGCTGCGAAGGTCCAGCTTAGTGTAAACCGCCGCTCCCTGCAGCCTTTCAAACGCCGCAGTCATCAGGGGTAAGGGATACCGGTTCTTCAACGTGATCCGGTTCAGGCCACGATAATCCACACACGGCCGCAGATCCCCGCCCTTCTTGGAGACAAAGAAGAAACCGGCCCCCGCCGGGGACGTGGACGGCCTGATGAACCCCAAGGCCAGGGCTTCCTTAATGTAGGCGTCCATGGCGGCCTCCTCAGGCCCGGACAACGAGAACAGCCCCCCCCTCGGTGGAGTGCTGCCGGGAATCAGGTCGATGGCACAATCGTACTCCCGATGGGACGGCAGACGGGAGGCCCGCCGTTTGCTGAACACAGCCGCCAGGTGATGGTAATCCGCCGGAACCCCCGTCAAATCCACCGGACCCTCCGGCCCCAAGTCCAGTGGCTGGAGCGACGACGGACAGCAGGTGGTGGCACAAGCAGAACCCCAGCCAACGACGGACCCCGCGGCCCAGTCCAAACGAGGGTTGTGACTCGAGAGCCAGGGGAACCCCAAAATGAGAGGAGCCCCAGGAGACAAAATCACATGCAACTGGAGGGTCTCCACGTGATCAGACCCAAGGAACAACTGCAACGGCAGCGTCACCTGGGTTATAGTACCGCTGCCAATAGGATGACCGTCCAAAGCCACCACCGGGAGAGGCGTAGGCAGCGATTGCAGCGGGATCTGCCACCGTTGAACCGTCCCACTGTCAATAAAATTCCCCGCAGCACCGGAGTCCACAAAAGCGTCCAAGGGAACGCGCTGGTCTGCCCAAGCCAGCACACCGGGCAACACCAGTCTGTGTCGGGGAGAGGTCACCACCGCTAGGCTCACCACCGACCTCTCGGGAGTGGAGGAGCCCTGGCGTTTCCCAGACGGTGAGGACAGGTCCGGCGCCCATGCCCGGCGAGCCCACAAAACAGGCAGAGATGCTCCGTCCGCCGTCGTTCCCGCTCCTCAGCGGGGAGGACGGTCAGCCCCAGGTCCATGGTTTCCACACCAGAACCCCCGGTAGAGGCAGCGCAGGGAGCCCCCTCCAGGGAACCAGTGCCCATACTAGTGCCGGGAAAACGGCGAACCCGCCTCTCCCGCAGGCGGCAGTCTATGCGGAGCGCGAGTGAAATAAGCGGCTCCAGCCCGACGATATCCTCCCGGGCCGCCAGCTCATCCAGTATGCCCTCGTGCAGCCCCCGCAGGAACGTAGGAACCAACGCCTCGGTGTTCCAACCGCTCTCGATAGCCAGGGAGCGGAACTCCACCGCGTACTCGGCAACGCTTCGAGCTCCCTGGCGGATCTGCAACAGCCGATGAGCAGCATCCTGACCACGAACAGGATGGTCAAACGTTAGCTTAAATTCCTGCAGGAACAGACCGGCATCAAAACAAGCGGGAGTCTGTCGTTGCCACACCGCCGCAGCCCACTCCAACGCGGAACCACGGAGGAGGGAGATGATAAACGTGATCCGAGCCCGGTCCGTGGCGTAATCCGCTGGGCAATGTTGGAAGATTACCGTGCACTGGGTGAGGAATCCCCGGCATGAGCCGGCTGCGCCATCGTATTTGTCGGGAAGGGAGAGAGGAAGTCCACGAGCCCCCCCCGCATCCGTCGCAGAAGGCAGAGGTCGGGCAATAGCGTCGGCCGGTTCCGTTGGCAGAGAGCGCCCCGCACCTAATCCCAGCAACG
>JAPMUY010006115.1:0-12500 GCA_026901105.3 Galaxias olidus | reverse complement strand
AATGTAATTCATCAAAACATTTGAACGTGATTTACAAGAGGGTATTGAGATCCATACGCATATGTTAGCATTCATTAGTATGTATTATCAATCAAGACACTTTTTTGATATAAAGGTCAACAAGCTCTCTGGCCCATATATCTTTGCTGGGTGCAATAACAATTTAATGATTGTTTTATGAGAAGTGCCTTCAACAACAACAAAATCACTTAGAGGGTTTCGATTATAATATGCTTCATATAAGAACGTTCTGTTTGATGACATTAGTAAAATGTTCGATTTTGGTCCATTCTATGCTACCCTATGTCATGCCATGCCATGCTATGCCATACTATGCTATGCTATGCCATGTTATGCTATGCCAAGCCACGCCATGCCATGCCATGCTATGCCATGCCATGCCATGCCACGCCATGCTAGGCCATGCCATGCTATGCTATGCTATGCCATGTTATGCCATGCCATGCCATGCCATGCCATGCTATGCCATGCTATGCCATGCTTTGCTATCCGGTGATGTCCATCCTCCCAGGTCTACTCATATCACCTGACTGTCACTGAAGCTAAAGTCTCAGTATCAGATATGCCCGCGGGTCGGGCCGTACCTGCTCCAGGTGATACAGCACACGGGCCAAGCTCAGGACCCTCTCCACGGCAACCAGGGGGTCAGAGTCGGGGGCTGCCCGACCTTGGAGCTCTCTGAGCAGGCTTTCCTGCCACCGACTACCCGGGGACTCCTGGAGGAAAAAACACAAACAACCACGGAGGTCAGATATTACTACATTTTTCAAAAGGCACTGTGGATAATCTGCATTTTAAAATATAATATAGCTCTCAAAAGGCACTGTGGATAATCTGCATTTTAAAATATAATATAGCTCTTAAAAGGCACTGTGGATAATCTGCATTTTAAAATATAATATAGCTCTTAAAAGGCATTGTGGATAATCTGCATTTTAAAATATAATATAGCTCTTAAAAGGCACTGTGGATAATCAGCATTTTAAAATATAATATAGCTCTTAAAAGGCACTGTGGATAATCTGCATTTTAAAATGTAATATAGCTCTTAAAAGGCATTAAGTATACAGTGTCACATTTAAATGAAATACAGTTTCAAAAGGCTCTATTAATACAGTGCCTTTTAAAATACAATGCATTCATCAAAAGTAATGTGAAGCTGTCAGTCAATGAATAGTCTCCCTTTAATATGTACGTTTAAACACTTGTCTCATGCAAAGTTAACATTTAGGATTAATATCGTGAGCTTTGTTATAGAGGAAGGGCCTATAAACCGTTTTCAGGTGAACAATGTATTGTTGGACGTATCATCATATTTGCATAGAGCAGAGGGCCAGGTAGGGCTTAGGCTCCACCCCTCCGTAGGGACTACAATACCTATAATTACCTCTGTCTGCAGTGGGACCAGACTGAGGCGAATGTTCTCGCGGATCTCCTCCTCGCTCTCCTTCTGTGAAAAGCAATCATAAGCCATTGAGACAGCAGTGACAAGTCAACAATAGGCTTCCACCTCTGTAGGTCACATGACTGCCAATAGAAGAGAAGCGTGCGTTTATGTAGGAGCTGTGTGTGTGTGTGTGTGTGTGTGTGTGTGTGTGTGTGTGCGCGCGCGTGCGCATTTACGAATGAGGTGTGTGTGTGTGTGTGTGTGTGTGTGTGTGTGTGTGTGCGCGCATTTACGTATGAGGTGTGTGTCTGTGTCTGTGTCTGAGCGCGCGCGCGAGTGTGTGTGTGTGTGTGTGTGTGTGTGTGTGTGTGTGTGTGTGTGTGTGTGTGTGTGTGTGTGTGTGTGTGCGTGTGTGTGTGCGTGTGTGCGTGTGTGCGTGCGTGCGTGCGTGCGTGCGTGTGTGTGTGTGTGTGAAAGTGAGATAAAGAAGACCAGGTGTAAAAATAGCTGGAAGGTGATGAGCAACGAGTGGAGGAAAATAATGGATGTCAATCTGAGGCTGGTGTGATGCGTGAGCAGGAAGAGCCCAGCAACAGCAGCAGCTGTCCCTGTGTCTGCCCGGCTGGACGGTAATGAGTTTAGCGGGCGTGTACAGTTTCACTCCCCACCCCAGTGAAGCGCCCCTTTGCTTCTGTGACGAGGCCCCGGTCGCCGTGGGAACAGGCGCTGAGGCCAACTGGGAGCAGTCTCTTTAAGCCGGCCACCAGGAGCGAGGTGTGTGTGGAGTAGCGGTCCCCCTTCCTCTTCGTCTTCCTCCTCTCTGGAGCCGACACCTCGGGATGAAGAGGGCAAATGACACGTGAATGGGATTGTTTTCTCAGAAACGTTGGTTAATGTGACGTGTGGTGAGTTTGGTTCCATTCCAAATGGATCCGCTTCAAAAAAAGGGAATCGTGTCACCTTGGAACTATTCATCTTCAGTAGTTGTATGATAAACAAAAAATACATAGATGATTTACCTCTTCAGAAAAAACAACACACGTAAGTAGTAAAACTAAATGTTGAAAGGAATTACCTTAAACATTTTGTTGTTGCTGTTGACCAGAAAGGACATGTTGTTGATTCCATTCTGAACCACATAGTTTTGCTCCTCCCATTTGAAATTCTGATGTAATAAACACAATTACCAGTCAATCCAAAACATACATCAATATTACAGCACAATCTGAAATAATAAAGACCAATGCATTTTTCATGGCTATGGACTACATAATGTTAATTGTTGAATTTCAGGAAACTGAGGAGTGTATGCAGTGAACTAGGCAAGTACAGCAAAATGCAAAACAACTCACTAAACTATAATCTGTTTTTTATAACATGAATCTATAAAGTGCTGACAGAACAACATCAGTGTGTTGTTTTTATTTGTATTTTTACATGAGATTTGGTCCAGAAGATGAAGACCTCTGCCACCATACAGAACAACCTCTCAGCCTCAGGACAGCGCTCCTGTAGCCAGCTGGACCTAAAGACACTCAGGACAGCGATGGCCTTAAGCACACAGTGAAACCACACCAAGGTCAACGGATAACAATAAAGTTCATTCATTAAAAAAATATAATAAATACCCCCCCCACAAACAGTTCAAATCAATTTAAAGACATTTTAACAATTTTATGAACAGTTAAAAATAATAAAAGGCGCTTTTACTTTTAAAATCACGCATATGGTCGTCCCCAAACCACCATTCATCACCTGTTTGAATCGACGAATGGTATAAGCAGAGGATAAAACGCATACAGATCTCTGACCAATAGGTTCATCTTTTCCTGTATATGTAGCTCCGCCTCTGACATATCACCACGCCCCTCTGCCTTCATGTGCTCCTCCTCCAGCATTACAGACTCCGCCCTCTTCCTTAGCCTCTCCATCAGAGGCAGGAAGTGACTCCTCAGGAGCTGGGGGCGGGCCTGGCTGATGATATGCTGGGAGAAAACTGAGAGGGGAAATGATTGACCGCTTAGCCAGCTGTCAAAGTGATTCACTACTTTAAATTAGAAAGAAAGAAAGAAAGAAAGAAAGAAAGAAAGAAAGAAAGAAAGAAAGAAAGAGCAGGGGCTTAGGAAAGACAGAGAAACAGGAAGTGTGTGCTTCCTTACCTGCCAGGTGTTTCATCCAGTCCCCCTGGGCTGTTCCCAGGTGGTTCAGGAGGATCTGCAGGATGTTACCCAGCAGGAGGCTAGCATGCTGCGGGCTCAAACTGGAACACACTGGCCTCTCCTCCTCCTCCTCCTTCTCCTCCTCCTCTCCTGTTCTCTGGATCACACACAACCATAGAAGAAGATTTGATGGATCGGACACAACCACAGAAGAAGATTTGATGGATCATACACACAACCACAGAAGAAGAGTTAATAGATCTCACACACACAACCACAGAAGAAGATTTGATGGATCACATACACAACCACAGAAGAAGATTTGATGGATCACATACACAACCACAGAAGAAGATTTGATGGATCCTACTCACAACCACAGAAGAAGAGTTAATAGATCTCACAGACACACAACCACAGAAGAAGATTTGATCTCACAGACACACAACCACAGAAGAAGATTTGATCTCACAGACACACAACCACAGAAGAAGATTTGATCTCACAGACACACAACCACGGAATAAGATTTAATGCCATCATGAGTGTTAGGGACACTGGTGTTTTATAAGAAACTATACTGCATATTTAACAAATAGTAAAATAAACATTAATAAAGAATGATGTATAATGATGAAATGTCTAATTGACAACTGGAGAAATAATCCCCTGTGCAACATCTTTAATTAAAGCCTACTGTGGTTCTATTTGAATACACACAGGTACACTCCCCAAACATCAACAGAAATAAATGTTTTTAATTCCATCACTTGGACTATTAGGGGAAACTCTCAATTAAGGATGATGTTACCTCCGGTCCATGAGACCACCAGCGAGCCACATAACTGCACAGCATAGGGAGGGTGACCTCTGTGACGTGGCCTGGTTCAGATCCTGATCCGGATCCGGATCCTGATCCAGCCCCAGCCAGCTCTTCCACCTGCCCCAGACACTGGTCTAGTGACGGGATCAGAGCACAGACATCCTCCACTCGCTCTGGGACGCCTAGCTCTGCAATGGAACAACGGGATGAACGGACAAGGAAGACGGGATTAAAAGAGAGAAAAGAAGTAGGAGACAAAAAGGAAAAAGAGGAAAATAAGAAAGAAGAGAATGAAGAGGAAGAAGAGGAGGAACAGGAAGAAGAGGAGAAAGAGGAAGAAGCAGTTGAAGAAGAAGTATTAGGAAAAAGCAAGGGAGGTGAAGGGGGTGCTGACAATAAAAATGTCCTTGTTGAGAGAGTGTGTGTGTGTGTGTGTGTCAATGCGTGTGTCAGTGTGTGTGTGTGTGTGTGTGTGTGTGTGTGTGTGTGTGTGTGTGTCAATGCGTGTGTCAGAGTGTGTGTGTGTGTGTGTGCGTGTGCATGTGCGTGTGCGTTACCCTCTCTCTCAGCGGGGCTCATAGTGTTGTAGATGGAGCAGGGGCAGTCCTCAATGAAAGAAGGCTCCAGGAAACACACAGGAAAAGCTCCGGAGAGAGAGGATAAACACTCCCCTGCTGCAGAGCGCTGGCTGAACAGCAAACAGACACATTCAACTACTTTACACTGAAACATAGAGATATACATTCAACTACTTTACAGTGAATCAGAGATTAAAACGATAGAGAAACATCCACTGCTGCTGAACACAGACTGAATAACAAAATGCATAGATATGTTAAACAACTTCACACTTTGGTGTAGAAACATACATGGCATGAGTTCCAGAACACATACCCTTCCATGTAACGTTACACATACGTTAATGTAATGTTAGTGTGTGTGTGTGTGAGTCCCAGAACACATACACTTCCATGCTACGTTACAGATATGTTAATACACAGTTAGTGTGTGTGTGAGTTCCAGAACACATACCCTTCCATGTAACGTTACACATACGTTAATGTAATGTTAGTGTGTGTGTGTGTGTGTGAGTCCCAGAACACATACCCTACCATGCTACGTTACAGATCTGTTACAATACAGTTAGTGTGTGTGTGAGTCCCAGAATACATACCCTTCCATGTAACGTTACACATACGTTAATGTAATGTTAGTGTGTGTGTGAGTCCCAGAACACATACCCTACCATGCTACGTTACAGATATGTTAATACACTGTTAGTGTGTGTGTGTGTGAGTCCCAGAACACATACCCTTCCATGCTACGTTACAGATATGTTAATACACTGTTAGTGTGTAGGAGTCCCAGAACACATACCCTTCCATGCTACGTTACAGATATGTTAATACACTGTTAGTGTGTGTGTGAGTCCCAGAACACATACCCTTCCGTGCTACGTTACAGATATGTTAATAAACTGTTAGTGTGTGTGTGAGTCCCAGAACACATACCCTTCCATGCTACGTTACAGATATGTTAATATACTGTTAGTGTGTGTGTGAGTCCCAGAACACATACCCTTCCATGCTACGTTACAGATATGTTAATACACTGTTAGTGTGTGTGTGAGTTCCAGAACACATACCCTTCCATGCTACGTCACAGATATGTTAATACACTGTTAGTGTGTGTGTGAGTCCCAGAACACATACCCTTCTGTGTGGACACGTCTGCTGGTGCCCAGGGCGTAGAGAGCGTTGAGGATCTTATAGCAGGAGACCTGCACACCGTCCACTGAACACACAATGAGGTTGGTGACTAACGAAGTAACCTAACTGAACCTAACCCAACCCAACCCAACCCAACCTAACCCTAACCCAACCCAACCCAACCCAACCCAACCCAACCCAACCCAACCTAACCCTAACCTAACCTAACCTAACCCAACTGAACCCAACCCAACCCAACCCAACCTAATCCTAACCCAACCGAACCCAACCCAACCCAACCCAACCCAACCCAACCCAACCCTAACCTAACCTAACCTAACCTACCCTAACCCAACCTAACCGAAGTGAACCAATCCTACCCTAACCAAACCTAACCCTAACCTAACCCTACCAAACTGAACCAATCCTACCCTAACCCAACCTAACCCTAACCTAACCCAACCAAACTGAACCAATCCTACCCTAACCCAACCTAACCCTAACCTAACCCAACCAAACTGAACCAATCCTACCCTAACCCAACCTAACCCTAACCTTACCCAACCAAACTGAACCAATCCTACCCTAACCCAACCTAACCTAACCTAACCTAACTGAATTTAACCTAACTGAACCTATATAATCTAATATAATAATTTTAAAATGTATAAATAATCCTTAATCTTTCTTCTAACTCAGTTTCTTAAACTCATCACCCCTTTTCCCTTCTCCTTTATTATTTTATTCAGAATGATTTGCGTATATAATCTATTTTAATGACTGTAATTTTGGAATGAGCCTCTTTATTTATCGTCGATGTTGTTTGAATTAGCCATGTACTAGACTGTACAGCTTGACGGCTCCGGGGGAAAAAAAAAACATTCATAATTCACGAGGTGAGAAAACCCCATCAGAGGCCGCACCTGTTTCTTTATGTCTGGGTAATGATAACCACTGTGTGAAAGTATTATCAGAGAAGCAGACACGCACCTCTGTACTATAAATCAAGCTAGGCCAGGCTGGACGATCTATGATAATCAATCTGATGGATTTCTCTGGGATTGATCTCTCAGGCCTGAGGTAATTATAGTCTGGGCTGTCTGGGGGAGCAGGCAGGCAGAGAGGAAACACTGGAGTGATTTCCCTTCCTGTTTACCTGCCAGCTTGGAGAGATAAGGGAAGAGAGAGGAACCCAGAGAAAGAGGGGGAGTCACCAAAAAGATAAATAATAGAGTGAGAGTAAAATAAAGAGGTAGAGAGTGTGTAAGAGAGGGGAAAAAGAGAAAGAGGGAAATAGAGGTGTAATATAAAGAGAGGTAGAGTGTGAAAGAGAGGGAGAAAAAGAGAAAGAGGTATTAACCTCTTGCGTGTTAACAGCCAGCCAAACAAACAGGCAGCCAAACAAACAGGCAGCCATACAAACAGCCAGCCCAACAAACAGGCAGCCAAACAAACAGGCAGCCATACAAACAGCCAGCCCAACAAACAGGCAGCCAAACAAACAGGCAGCCAAACAAACAGCCAGCCAAACAAACAGGCAGCCAAACAAACAGCCAGCCAAACAAACAGGCAGCCATACAAACAGCAAGCCAAACAAACAGGCAGCCATACAAACAGCCAGCCCAACAAACAGGCAGCCAAACAAACAGCCAGCCCAACAAACAGGCAGCCAAACAAACAGGCAGCCATACAAACAGCCAGCCAAACAAACAGCCAGCCAAACAAACAGGCAGCCAAACAAACAGGCAGCCATACAATAGAGGTGTAAAATAAAGAGAGGTAGAGTGTGAAAGAGAGGGAGAGAAAGAGAAAGAGGTAAATAGAGGAGTTTTACCCAGTAGGTCCTCCCAGCTGGTTGTTTAGTAAGTTGAGGTACCAGAGACAGAGTGTGTGTGTGTGTGTGTGTGTGTGTGTGTGTGTGTGTGTGTGTGTGTGTGTGTGTGTGTGTGTGTTACCCAGTAGGTCCTCCCCGTAGCCCTGCAGACTGACATGCTGGAACAGAGCGGTCAGCGTGGGCACCAGAGTGGACCATGCGGACACTAGGACCTGGGAGAAGCCTCCGGGCTGAGGGCGGTTCTGGGAGAGGTTCTGCAGGGTCAGCTCCAGGTCCGCCGCCGCCGTCTGGAAGAAGGAGCCCACTGCGGTTCTGACGGACTCTGGAGCGGACCTCGTCAGGGTTCTGGAGGAGGAGGGGTCAACAACTGAACGGAGAGATCTTTGGTGATGCTGGGGGCCGATTTATGTCAAAGAGCACGCTAACATAGTCTCACAAGTACAGACATACTGTCATACACACACACACACACACACACACACACACACACACACACACACACACACACACACACACGTGGTTGCACACACATATACACGTGGTTGCACACACACAGCTTCCAGCCATTGATCACAGTTATGTGATAACATCAAGAGGATGCTAGGCAGCCTTTAAGCTAGCCTCTGTCAGTCTGAAGCACGTTTCCCTGGAAGGCTGAAAGGGGAACAGGTACGTTCACGGCCCAGAGGCTGAAGTGTGTGACAGATAGAGGCACCACCACACACCTGGCGTCCAGACACTGGGCCAACACCTGTAGACAGCTCACCATGGAGGAGGCGTCGCTGCCTGAGGAGAAACAAACAAACACACCAAGTACACATATGGACCGCAAGCAGAACATGACAACACACACAGACTCACACAACAAGGGGAGGGTCTCTACTAAAATACTACACGAATGTCAGACAGCAGAAAATACAACACAGACCTAAACATGAATGGGGCCAACAGTAACAGCAGAACCACAGGAAACATGAACACACCAAACCAATCATAAAGTCTGTTCCTGAGACTCAGAGGCTTCAGCAGGCAGCCAAACATAGGCAGTCAAACAAACAGGCAGTCAACACAGATAGACAGGCATGGCAAACAAACAGGCAGCCAAACAAACAACCAGCCAAACAAACAGGCAGCCAAACAAACAGGCAGCCAAACAAACAGGCAGGCAAACAAACAGGCAGCCAAACAAACAGGCAGCCAAACAAACAGGCAGTCAAACAAACAGGCAGCCAAACAAACAGGCAGTCAAACAAACAGGCAGACAGACAAACAGGCAGTCAAACAAACAGGCAGCCATACAAACAGGCAGACAGACAGTCAGACAAACAGCCAGCCAAACAAACAGGCAGCCATACAAACAGCAAGCCAAACAAACAGCCAGCCAAACAAACAGGCAGCCATACAAACAGCCAGCCAAACAAACAGGCAGTCAAACAAACAGGCAGCCAAACAAACAGGCAGTCAAACAAACAGGCAGACAGACAAACAGGCAGTCAAACAAACAGGCAGCCATACAAACAGGCAGGCAAACAAACAGGCAGCAAACAAACAGCCAGCCAAACAAACAGGCAGCCATACAAACAGCCAGCCAAACAAACAGGCAGCCTGTCAAACAGGCAGCCAGTCAAACAAACAGCCAGTCAAACAAACAGCCAGTCAAACAAACAGGCAGTCAACACAGATAGACAGGCAAGGCAAACAAACAGCCAGCCAAACAAACAGGCAGCCATACAAACAGGCAGACAGACAGTCAGACAAACAGCCAGCCAAACAAACAGGCAGCCATACAAACAGGCAGACAGACAGCCAAACAAACAGGCAGCCATACAAACAGGCAGCCAGTCAAACAGGCAGCCAGTCAAACAGGCAGCCAGTCAAACAAACAGCCAGTCAAACAAACAGCCAGTCAAACAAATAGCCAGCCAAACAAACAGCCAGCCAAACAGGCAGCCAGCCAAACAGGCAGCCAAACAAACAGGCAGCCAAACAAACAGGCAGCCATACAAACAGGCAGACAGACAGTCAGACAAACAGCCAGCCAAACAAACAGGCAGCCATACAAACAGGCAGCCATACAAACAGGCAGCCAGTCAAACAGGCAGCCAGTCAAACAGGCAGCCAGTCAAACAAACAGCCAGTCAAACAAACAGCCAGTCAAACAAATAGCCAGTCAAACTGACAGACAGACAGACAGACAGACAGACAGACAGACAGACAGACAGACAGACAGTGATGCAGTCAGTCAGTCAGACAGACAGACAGACAGACAGTGATGCCAGAGGCTGTCTTACCAAACAGAGCGAGGCTGTGTCGGGCCAGTGAAGCTAGTCTACAGAACAGGCTGGACAGACCCAGGCAAGATCACAACAAGAGGTGGAAATGCACCAAAGGGAAAACATATATAACAGACAGCATTGGCTTACTGTGCGACAGAATAAAATACAGTGCTTTATCGTATTTCAACACGTAGATCTACTAACAAAAGAAAGGTTTTTCATGACAGAGAGACGTCCAGTGTATGGACAAACAGATGCTGAGTAGTTCTGGGAACCACAGGTCACATGTTTTAATCCAAACTACCTGGCAATCATCTCCTTTTCCTTGGTGGAGGCGTGGCCTGCGTTGCCATGGGAACCGGCGGCTGTGGACAGGAAGTAAGGGCGGTGGTTTTTCAGATACTGTTCCACCAGGGAGAGCACCACCTAAAAGGAGGAGAAGGTAAAGGCTGCCTAGGTTAGGTTAAAATAAATCTTATTTTATGATAAAAAAATTTAATAAAAACAGATTTATTTGGTATTTATTTGAAAAACACACAGTTGAATGCAGCTTTGCAGCTATAACTGTTACAACACAGTGTGTTTCTACTCCTAAGCAGGCTGAAAACTACTAGGTACATTTAGTCATATTAAACAGGGGGAAGACCTGATTACATTTTCCTCTTATTAAAACAAGGACTTCCAAAGAAGGTGTTGTAATCTGATTATTCTTTGTACGTGCGTGGGTGTGAGTTTGTATGTGTCTGTGTATGCGTCAGTGCGTATGGGTGTCTGTGTGTGTGTGTGTACGCTCCGAGGGGGTTCAAGGATACCACCAGCAGATAAATAGAGTGTTTCCCTCGTTAGCCTCCTCTGACAGCGTGTGTGTGTGTGTGTGTGTGTGTGTGTGTGTGTGCCACTTTCGTCAATACCCCCCCGTCCGTAGCCAAACGCCCACACAGCCAGTTCCATAACGCCCTAAATCAATTCCACTGTCACTACCACTTCTATTAGATGGGGTTGCCGTGGGAAACGGTCCAACAAAAACTAATTAGAGCGCAAAATTATCATTAAAGAGATAATGAGGAGGACAGAGAGGAGGAGGAGGAGGAGGAGGAGGAGGAGGATGATGAGGCAGAGGAAGAAGAGGAGAAGGATCATGAGGAGAAATGAGAAAGGGAGAGATGCACGAAGGGGGGGAGGGAGGAGTAGCAATGTAAAGAGGAAAAGAGGAAGAGGAGGATGAGGAGATGGAGGAAGAGGAGGAGAAGGAGGAAGAGGAGGAGAGGAGTCCAACCTTGCTGAAGAAGTCTATCTGCTGTTGATGTGGAGGTTTCTCTGTCCTGGAGATCTGTCCTCTGGCCTGAAGCACCTCTATAGAGAGATAGAGATAGAATACATTGAATATACCTCTATAGAGACACAACACATAGAATGTACCTCTATAGAGACACAACACATAGAATATGCCTCTATAGAGACACAACACAGAATATACCTCTATAGAGACACAACACACACCTCTATAGAGACACAACACACACCTCTATAGAGACACAACACACACAACACACCTCTATAGAGACACAACACACACAACACACACCTCTATAGAGACACAACACACACAACACACACCTCTATAGAGACACAACACACACCTCTATAGAGACACAACACACACCTCTACAGAGACACAACACACACCTCTATAGAGACACAACACACACAACACACCTCTATAGAGACAGAACACACACAACACACACCTCTATTGAGACACCACCTACAACACACACCTCTATAGAGACACAACACACACAACACACACCTCTATAGAGACACAACACACACCTCTATAGAGACACAACACACACCTCTACAGAGACACAACACACACAACACACACTTCTATAGATACACAACACACACCTCTATAGAGACACAACATACACCTCTATAGAGACACAACACACACCTCTACAGGGACACAACACACAGACCACACTGTACAGACACCTCTATAGAGACCTTACACACAGTGCACACACCCCTATAGAGATAGAACACAAAAAATACACCTCTATAGAGACACAACACACAGCACACACACCTCTATAGAGACACACCACACACCTCTATAGAAACACAACACACACAACACACTGTACACACACCTCTACAGAGACACACCACACACCTCTATAAAGACACAACACACAGCGCACACACACCTCTATAGAGACACAACACACAGCACACACACCTCTTTAGAAACACAACACACAGAACACACTGTACACACACCTCTT
>JAPMUY010006113.1:0-43150 GCA_026901105.3 Galaxias olidus | reverse complement strand
TCTGCCTGTCTGCATGTCTGCATGCAAGGCATCTCCATCTCTGCCTGCCTGCCCTTATCAAGCCCGTTCCTCTGCCCCGTGCCATCCCTACCCCTCCACGCACACGCACGCGCACACGCACGCACACGCACGCGCACACGCACCCCTTTGTCTTACTGAACGTTCCTCTCCGGGCTGGGAGGGCTCTGACGCAGCGCTGCAGCAGACGAAGGTAGGGATGGTGAGGGTGGCGGTGGGTAGAGGCAGAGGGGAGACAGGCAGAGAGAGCCAGGACCAGGGGTGGCGTGGGGGGCATCCCTGTGGGGGGGGGGGGGGAGGCTGGGAGTCAGGGACATGAGCAGGGCCCCCACACGGCGACAGAGAGAGGGGTCCCACGCGGACGCAGTAGGACACGAAGACGAGGGAGAGAGGAGTGTGGTGGAAAGTGGAGGGAAAAACGATAGAAAAAAGAAAAATTATCATTTTAGAGGAAGTATGGTTTTCTTCTTGTTGGTGTTTCACCAGAATGTGGAGGGTCAATCAGGGGAGAGCATTGAGTGTGTGTTATGACGAGGGGAGCAGCGTCATCCCCTCCCCGTTTGTCTCCCGTGCCTCCTCCTCCTCCTCCTCCTCTTCCCTCCTTCCTCCTCTCCCCTTCTGCCCCCAGCTCCTCCTCAGGTCTCTTATCAGCCCACACACACATGCACACACACACACACACACACACACACACACACACAAACGCTCCCCTGTCAATGAACGCCCGTGTGGTTTGCACGCCGGCTAGCTAACGCACGGCGCCCCCGTGGTGTCCAGGGGGTGACGGGTCCTAATCAGAGTAGTGGTGGGTCTTATCCCATGAGCCTTGTCATTGGCTTTCCACTTGTCAATCATTATTCCTTCTTCCATCGATACTCCCGCCTACAATCCCCCCTTCACTATGACCATGCCAAAGTTTAAACAGAGCTGCGTGCTACCATCTCTGCATTGTAAATGTACAGCTAGACTGCTTACACACACATGCAACTCAAACTAATCTCCTTCACCCCCAACATCCTCACACACACACGCAGACCTGTAATCCATCATAAAAGCTCGGTTGCAAGCAGAGATTCTGTGGGGAGCTGGCCAGTGGAGCTGTGGTGCTGGAAGCACAGCACATTGGCCCAGAGAAGTAGAGCTGTGGAGCTGTCCAAGGTGCTGAAAACACACATGCTCACCACCGAGGCACAACGCTCACAGTGGGCTAGGAGAGCTGATCTATCCATGGTGCTGCAATGAAAGCAGGTCATGTTGTGGGAGCTGTCCACCAACGTGCGGTGCTGAAATAGGCCAATCGCTACAGCTCTCGAGACCAGCAAGAAATATCAGCTCCACAAAAAAATCGTAGTGTGCTCTATCAAATCACACACACACACACACAACACAGCACAGTACCCTCATATACACACACACAAAACCCACAAACGGCCCCTCAACAAATAGGCCAACAAAACAATGACTGAGTAATGCCCAAGGGGAGCTTTTTTATATTTTTTGGGGGTTCAGACATTCACCTCTCACTAGTCACAGCTCTGGCACCGTACCTTTAACACAGCGTCCCCCTTTTTCTCTCTTCATCATTGTCCCCCTTCCTCTTCACTCGGTCCTTCGAACTAAGGTTCGGAATGCAGAACGAGCAAAACAACCAAACGACAGTTCTAAGAAGAGCCAGGAGAAATAATGGCATCACGCTCCCCCGTCACCATGGAAAATGAGAGACGCTTATTGAGATTGATGGCCGCCGGGGACATCCACAACAAACCCGGGGGGGCGTTGCTGCGTGAGGCCAATGAACGCTCCTAATGCCATGAGCCCAGTGGGATTGGCCTAATCACCACACAGGACGTACACACACACACACACACACACACACACACACACACACACACACACACACACACAGAGGTCCACGGTGGGCTCCACAATGTATGAGACACACAGTGTGCCCTGTGGGGACCCTGTAGACCCTACAAACCCCCAGGGGTCTGAGATTAGTCAAAGCTTAGTGCATTCTACTAAATAACGCTCCCCATCTTGTGAGTCGGGGGGGAAGCCGATTGCCCTCTGTGAAGATGTTGTGGCGGGGTTCCTTGGGGGGACAAGGTTTGGCTGGAGCAGGCTCCTCTGATCAGTGACCCTCCCAAAGTCACTGTTTGATGGGCCCTGGTAGTGGGATGAATGTCTGGGAAAATATTGGCTTGTAAGGGGTGTGTGAGTGTGTGTGTATGTGTCTACCCCACCACCAGTATGTTGGTCCCAAGAGATGGCAGACAGATTGGTGGTAAACCTTACAGACAGACTCACTGCAGAGGGCTAGCAGTGTGTTCAGAGAGAGGAGGGGGTTACTGTGTTCAGAGAGAGGAGGGGGTCACTGCAGAGGGCTAGCAGTGTGTTCAGAGAGAGGAGGGGGTAACTGTGTTCAGAGAGAGGAGGGGGTAAATGTGTTCAGAGAGAGGAGGGGGTCACTGCAGGTGGGCTAGCAGTGTGTTCAGAGAGAGGAGGGGGTTACTCTGTTCAGAGAGAGGAGGGGGGTCACTGTGTTTAGAGAGAGGAGGGGTTACTGTGTTCAGAGAAAGGAGGGGGTCACTGCAGAGGGCTAGCAGTGTGTTCAGAGAGAGGAGGGGGTTACTGTGTTCAGAGAGAGGAGGGGGTAAATGTGTTCAGAGAGAGGAGGGGGTCACTGCAGAGGGCTAGCAGTGTGTTCAGAGAGAGAAGGGGGTAACTGTGTTCAGAGAGAGGCGGGGGTCACTGCAGAGGGCTAGCAGTGTGTTCAGAGAGAGGAGGGGGTTACTTAGCATCTACTAGGCTGTTAAACAGTGTTGTTCTGGGTCGTCCTTGCAGGGGATGAGTAGGGGAGAGGCTGTGTGGTGGGACTCCGGCCTCTACCCTGGTCTGTCGTCGAAAAGACGGCCGTCAGCTTCAGTTTCTCTTCGGTCTGACCGCGCCAGTTAGCTAGTCATGCTGCCGACACGGTTTTAGCGGTCAGTCCGATTGCATAACTCCCAGAGACATAATTCATTTCGGGAGACATTTTTCGGGAGTAGTTCTATTCAAATCCATTCCCCCACAATCCGCCTGCTGACGTGCGTAGGGGTGAGGAGCCTAACACAGCTCCTAAACCCCCAGCGTGACACTTCAGAGGCCGGCCTAGTCAGCATCTTAAAGCCGGCCGGCTGGAGGGTCTGACTCAAGGCGCCGGAGAACAAGGAGGGGGGGACTTACTTGTTTGTACGATTCCAATCCCCCTCTCTCTCTCCCTCCCTTTCTCTTTTTCCCTCCCTCCCTCTCTCTCTATCTATCCCCCTCTCTATTTCTCTCTCTTTCTCTCTCTGACACATCCAGACCCCCCCCCCCCTGTCTGTGCCTTTTCCCTTCAAACCCAGGGGGAGAGGCAGAGAAGCCGGCCGCCTGATCGGGCAGAACTGGACAAATGTGACACGGACCTCAGTTTCCATCCGACAACCCGAAGGAGAGGGGGGGGACGGGGGGGACACACATCCGCTGCAGGGCAGCCATTAGAGGAGATGTGCAGAGGGAGCAGCAGAGGGATGGCTCACCGTGTCCCCTGTCAGACATTTACAGCTCAAAACAACAGGAAGGGGGGGGGGGGGGGGGGGGGGGGGGGAGGCCATGGAAACGTCTATTAAAAACGGGAGCTTTTCCTCCAAATCGTT
This sequence comes from Galaxias olidus, assembly GCA_026901105.3. NCBI lineage: Eukaryota > Metazoa > Chordata > Actinopteri > Galaxiiformes > Galaxiidae > Galaxias > Galaxias olidus. Next base: position 39,455 of record JAPMUY010006113.1, on the reverse strand, counting down.
TCCGATGGAGTTATCACACACACAAAATGGTGTCAGCAGTCATTTGCCCAAATGAGATGGCACTATTCCACGCTCATCACCAGCAGGAGAGCCGCGGTGGGCGGGGGGGGACCGAACCCTCACTGTGGACTTTGCCGCTGTGCTGCTGATGCTTGGGTAACGCTGTAATAAAAGATGGAATCGGGGGGACGGGGACTGGGGGGGGGACGGACGTGTAGGGGCTGAAATAAATGGGGAAATACGGGGGGGGGGGGGGGGGGTTTTATCGCGGTGAAACCCCAACCGGAGCCGTGACAACGTCGCTTTGTTTGTTCGGCCGGGGGAGGGGGGGAGGGACTTAGAGAGCCAATGAGCCTGATATGCAGTGCCGCCCTCCAGAAAGCGGTCCCGTTCCCCTCCCTCGGCCCATCGGACGCCCATCAAAAAGGACATGGAGAGAGAAGAGGAGGAGAAGGTGGGGGACGGGGGACGGTTATGTAAACCCCCAGGAAGCCTCTGTGCTGGAGGGATGGAGGGTAGGGTTAGGGTTAGGGTTTGTGGACGCCATTCAAAAGGACATGGAGAGAGAGGAGGAGGAGGAGAGGACCTGCGGTGGGGGGGGGGGGGGGGGACGGTGCTTAGACAGCATGCTGGCCACAGCGCGGGAAAGGCCAAGCGTCCTCCAGCACTCGCACACCATGGCTGGGAGACATGTGGCTACCTGGAGCCCCCCCCAGCAGGGACCCACGGGGAGGAGAATGGAGCACGCTTCACTGGGGCTGTCTGTCTCCTGTCGGAGCCTCTGGCGCGCCGCGAGCCTCTTATGAGGCGAGCGATATGGGGAATGCAAATATATATATGAACGACGCTGGAGCCAAGCGGTACAGAGACGATCGCCATTCTTTCATTGACGTTCCGCGGCTTCTCCTTCGGGGGGGGGGGGCGCCGCTTCGGATATGAAAAATACAGGCCGGGGTTTTGTTTTTTTGACGTTCTACCGCCGGAAAGACACCCCCCCTCCCCCCATCCATGATTCAGTGTGCACTTGTGAAATCCGCCGAACGAATGACGGCCCCAAGTCTTGGGAGACTTCGGATCGCGCCGTGCTCCGTCTGCCTCAGAACTAGTACATGGGAACGCTTCCACGCTCCGACTCCTCGCTGTCTCGTTTCAACCACCAAAGGCTGGCGAACAGAAACCGCTGTAGCCTCTCAGCCGAAAGAGTGTGTGTGTGTGTGTGTGTGTGTGCGTGCGTGCGTGTGCGTGTGGGTCTCTACACGCGACCGGTGGGACTTCCCTTGCGCTGCCGAGCATCCCAAAGTCTGGCGGTCCCCTTTTCGCTGGGTCACAGAAAGGACACGTGTCTGTTGTTGATGAAGCGGGGCGAGGGGAAGATGAGTCGTGGAGGGAGGGTAGGGGGAGGGGGGGGGGGGGGGGGGGTGGCAATGTGGTAAGACGCTGCACAGCTGACATCATCAGTGGGGGACCGGGAGAGGGCTCCGGGATCGCCATAATTGCCCGTTTGGATCAGGCCGAGGCCCGCCCATAACTCACTCTCTCACAACCTCTGCCCTGATTGCATGGTCCAGACCCCAGAGTGAACTGAGGGACGGAGGCAGAGCCACAGACAGAGAGGAGGGGAAAGAGACATAGAGGGTGAAAGAAAGAGGTAGAGGGTGAAGACGGAGTGACAGAGTGTGAGAAGGGCTGTGAGCGTATCACTCAATCACAGACACAGAGCTAGAACAGAGAGGCTGTGAGCGTAGTCTGTCCAATCACAGACACAGAGCTAGAACAGAGAGGCTGTGAGCGTAGTCTGTCCAATCACAGACACAGAGCTAGAACAGAGAGGCTGTGAGCGTACCACTGAACCACAGACAAAGAGCTAGAACAGCGAGGCTGTGAGCGTATCACAGACACAGAGCTAGAACAGAGAGGCTGTGAGCGTACCACTGAACCACAGACAAAGAGCTAGAACAGCGAGGCTGTGAGCGTATCACAGACACAGAGCTAGAACAGAAGGACTGTGAGCGCTGTCTGTCCAATCACAGACACAGAGCTCTCTCTCACAGAGCTAGAACAGAGGAACAGAGGGGGAGGGGGGGGCGGAGACATCCTTTACGTTCCTCTCATTTCCTCTCCTTCCATGCAGTGTCTGCTCCCCTAAGGTCCTTCACCCTCTCCTTTGCCTCTCTGACGGATGGAATGGATGGCCAGACGGACGGAGGGATGGATGAGGGGATGAGAGCCAGGCGGCCGAGTGGGAGAAAAGAGTGAGTTAATGAGGCAGATTGCTCTCCTCGCTGCCGTGAGGGATTACAGGGAGATTACTCCGGTCGGTCTCTCTCTCTCTCACTCTCTCCGTCTCTCGCTCTCTCACACTTACTCGCTCTCCTGGCGCTCCATTCCGACAGCAGTGTGCTAGGGGCAGAGGTCACAGCCTAAAGCTACGGCGGGTCTTGACAGAGGTGAACGAGGAGACACCAGCCGCCCCCCCCCCCCCCCCCCCCATGCCTGCGTCTGGGAACATGGCCGCCACTCAAACCCTCCTCCCTTGTCTGTGTGTGTGTGTGTGTGTGTGTGTGTGTGTGGCCTGGGGCAGGGAGGGGGGGTCTGCACACCCCACGATCACCGTCACAAGAGCGGGACTGAGCGGCGAAAACACAGCCGTGACGCCCAGACGGAGGGCTAACCGCACGGGCCACATCACATCAGACAGAGGGTATTTTGGAACATGTCTGTCTGTGTGTGCCGCGGAGCCCCTGTGTTGATATGCAGATGATGCAGCGGCAAAGGCTCTCCTTTTTATATCTGCCATGTTAACGCCGTGCTAATTGGAGTGACCTAGAAAAGGACTGTGACGAGACGGCCTCGCTGGAAAGATGGATTGTTGTGTTGAGGAAAGTTGTTTGGGGGGGGGGGGGGGGGGGGGTCAGAGGATAAGAGGAATCAAAGCAGGGCGGAGGACCTCGGAATTCACTTCTGCGCTCGCTGCATAATCAAACAGTGGGATAAGGTCTGGGGGAAAAAATGATTCGATTTGCGGGGGAATTTGCAATTGTTCTAAGTCATCGCGACCACAATGGCGGCGTTAAGCACCCTTCACCCAACGCGGTGTCAGCAATGAACAAAAGGGAGGCGCTGTGTGTGGCGGTCCGTTTATCCTTGGATACATGCTTCTTGAGGACAAGGTCTTGTCAAATTAGGATAAAACTGCGCAACCGCTTTAGAATACAACAAGATTTGCAATTTGACAATTTTCAAGAGCACGTTTTCAGTCAAAACTGAGCAAAGACGATAGATTGCTGTAAATTCTTGGTTAGCATTAAGTTCCATAACACAAACCAAACAGACATAAACACATAAAACACGAAAACACTGACAAGCACACACAGACAGATACACACAAGGACAGAAACACAACCAATAGCACAAGCTCAAAAACAATCGCACCCATGGCATGTGGTATAATATAGGCCATAAAGGCCATCCCAGGCTTACATTAGGCTAGCTTGTCCTTCTGACCAAGTAGATCGGTAACTAAGGAGAGAACTCATGCGTCGTCTAGTCTAGGCTGTCACCCAGTGCGGAACACAGCGCTCCTTCTCTTCAAAGTGTCATCACCTCCCCTGATTTCTCCCAAGGGCTCACATTTGCATATGGAGACAGTGGGTTTGAAGAGCGATATCCAACACTACTTCATTTCCCTCATATCACTCTTTCGAATATAATATCTCAATCCCCTTTTTTACATATTAGCATATCCATTAGCTGTCGTAGATTGTTACAAGTTTTTCTCCGAATTCACTCGGAGTATCGGTAAAGAGAGATGGTTACGCACCCCAGCGGGCATAAGGTGACACAGTGGTGCATGATTAGCATTTCAATATTGTAACATAAACATTTCGATCTGAAAATACTTTCTAATTATACTAACACTACTGCATCATTAAATCAAAGGGCAAGACAATATTTTGCATTTAAGCGACAGAAATGTCCTTGTCAGTCTGAGGTGAGAAAACGCATTCAAATTGAATGTAGAACGTAGTGGCCTAATTTTGACGAAATGATAATTTGGTTGGCCCCAAAAAAATTACACACAAATTGTGTATTTTTATAAAACACTGGAATTTAAAAATTGAAGACTCAATTGTCAAAATTAACGCAATGAATGAGGACGTTAACCCCACATGCAGCCTTGGTGAGTGAGTAGAAACACATTACCAGTGGATTGTAACTGCTCGTGTTTGTTTTAACTTGGAAATGGGAAAACGTTTAAAGAATTTACTCAAAACCATAGATAAGCGTTTTAGGAAATAAATTAAACAAAATCAAAGTACAGGTTACAGGACGTATAAATTGCTGTATATTGTCATACACATTAAATTCCAGAGAAAACAGAAACCGGACTTTATTTTTATAGACACGTAGAGCGTGCTCGTAGGATTTGGGTAGATTCCTTTGCACGATTTCTTCAAGAGACTACCAGTAGTCGTTATTTCTAACACTGCACAGTGTCCAACATTTACATTTTATTCATAAAGACAAACTAGTAAAAATCGTATACCTTGCAAACAAATTAAGTCTAATGTTCGTTTGCATGGGTATCTTACCCTAGGAGGGCATCAACCGCCGTTCGAATCCCATCCACACAAATACTGACCAGTTACGCATCACTTCAAAGCGCTTTCTAAATTAAACCAACACAATAATGTAGGATTTTTCTATTAACCTGTTCTGCTGTTTGAGTAAATGATTTTGCTTTAATAATATCTGACGACAGAAATAACCATGCTCTGAGATATCCAAGCTGTAGCCTACTGTTTGTCACGCTCCAGAAGCACCCAAATCCTCACAGCAAAGCCTTCAGAAAGCGCAGATGTAAAGGAATTGTGTCCTTTGCGAAATGTTTAGAAAAAAGTCCTTACGTGTGTTTCTGGAAAATCCCCCGAAAATTCTTAAGACTCCAAGGTGAAGTAAAAATCCCTGGATATGCCGCTTTTTATCCAGTGCGCAGACCAGATCAAGTTGCAGTTTTTTTTCTCTCTCTCTCCTTCTACCGCCAGCAGATGCAAACGGTGCTAACCCAGCCGTTCCACCTGCATCCTTGGAAAAGAAGACACAGCATCAGCACCGCACTGGAGGAGGCCGCCCACAGCGACACGCCCCACTCCGGCTAGTCTAAGCTACTTCACCACGGCACCACGACAAGAAACATTCCCCGACAGTGCCGAATATCAGCTGCGCCAAAACATTAGGCACAGCCATTTACTTTAAAAGACTTTAGGTTGATGGTCGAACAGAAAATATGCACAGACGAAGATTTCTTTACACTTGATAGATTATCGCTGGTGCATACAATTATCTGAATATTGTTTTATTTTTAACCTAATCACTTGCTAAACACATGTGAAACGCACTCGCACCAACCTTGTTATATGGCATTTTGACTCATGCACTTTTGTGTCCATGGATTTATTGGCAACGAATGTTATTTTAGAAGCAACATCCTGAGTAAATCGTTACTGGGTAACGGGTAAATTGGTTGGCCTCAATCAGAATTTCCCGGGAAGTTTACAAGCCAATAAAAAAACATTTATTTGGAAGTAGGCGTGTCCACCAAATATGAGCAAGACAATAAAGGGAATTACATAATACTCAACTACATGTTTTACAAACGCCCTGTGATAGACTGGCGACCTGTCCAGGGTGTGCCCCGCCTCTCGCCCTGTGTCCGCTGGGATAGGCTCCAGCCCCCCCCCCCGTGACCCTGTACAGGATACGCGGTAAAGTTAATGGATGGATGGATGGATGTTTTACAAACATCAACACGTGATTGTTGTATTTGCTACAGCTGGTTATAATCTGTGCCAGGCACGTTAAGTAATACGTTGAATTTGAATGTAATCGTCCATTTACCTCTCTGGAATGAGCAGTTTAACCCCAACACGGCAGCTGTCCGAAGCTACACGTGGACGCTGTTTGGGATTCGTTTTAAGGAGACATGAATCGCTGATCTTTCAGTCAGACGCCTTAACTTAATACGTACAACTGTCTTGATCTAATTTCCCTTAAACAGACTGAAACTTTTTTTCAAATTTTATTAAAGAACAATAAAACAAATGATTACCTGCCAGCAGTTCAGTGAAATGAATGCCTTTGTACTGACCAGATGTCTCCCGTTGCTACCTCAGCCTTTTTGACTCTCTCTGCAAACTCTTGTCCTGTTTTGGCTTTGAAGGGTAAATACAGCTCTCTTTAAATAGACCTATTAATATCCATTTAGCCCTAAAAACCTCAACATTTACCATTTACAAGGTTGGAAGGGTAGCCAGTCCAATTTTTCTCTGCACAACACCTGCTGCATCCATTGTCCACTATCGTCGCCATCCCTTCTCCTCTAGGAAACGAATCACCCCTGAAATAAAGTACAACTATTTCACCCTGATAAGAATAGGGCCATTTGTGTTGTGTGTGTGTGTGTGTGTGTGTGTGTGTGGGGGGGGGGGCTCTGGAGATATCTCTCTCTCTCTCTCTCTCTCTCTCTCTCTCTCTCTCTCTCTCTCTCTCTCTCTCTCTATCTCTCTCTCTCTCATCTCTCTTCTCTCTCCAAGGCCAAGCATGGACTTCCGGCAGGTCTGGGTCTACCTAATTCTCTGACCTGGTGTGGGTGCAGGATGTTCTCTTGTCACAGAGTCAGGTTCTGTTTTTCGTCTGGTGCCATCCTGTACCGTTGATGAAAGAGCAAATGAGGACTCCATACCACGTTAGGAGGGTTTAATGGGCCTGCCACATTTGGTTTAAAATTCAAAGTTAACAGTGAACATGCGGGGTGTGAAAAAAAAGTCTTCCATTCCAGTAAACCTCCGTGTCTTTTTTTTTTTTTTTACCACCTTACCGCTTTCAGAGAGATTCCCTAGGCTAGGCGGGAACAGGAGCCTGTGTCATCAGCAGAGAATTAGGGAGAGAGAGAGGCCAGCTGTATTGGTAAGGAGATATACAGAAAGACATAAACATTTTATATGCAGAATTGCAGGTACTGTCAAAGAGAAGACGTGTTCAGTATACAGAGAAAAGTTGGTGGAGGAAGAGCATAAGAGTGATAAAGGAGAAAGGAGACACTATTAAGCAGGCTATGATTGGGACATGCATGACAAAATTCAACATTGCATATTATAAGCAGGGAGATATTTTAAAATGTAAACAGCCAGGAGAGAGAGAGGCAGTGAAGCATGTTTTGAGTGTGTCAGTTAAGGATGAACGAGAGAGGTACAGAGAGAAAATGCAAGAAATAGTAATCGAGGAACTTAACGTAGAGACAAGGCTTGAAAATTCAGTGGGAGAGGTAAGATAAAGTATTTTGTTTGGTTATTTAAGGGAGACAGGGTTAGAAAGGAGGATTTACCCCTTACCTTTCCGATACACACTCCAACTCAGTAGGTGGCGGTAATGCTCCGAAAGTTGGCAGTCAGCCGCCAGTCAAAGAAGAAGAGGAAGCCAATTACATACAAAAGCGTGTGGCTTTTCAAAAACGTTGACGGCCAAGAAGACGCAGAGCTCTAGCCGAACGCCAGCGAACGACGTTAACGGTATGTTTTGAAAGTAGTTGGGTTATATTTTAGTTCAAGTTACAAAATTGATTGACATCTTACTTAGGTAAAAAGTATGCAAGTAAGTGGCTTTATTAATGTGCAATACAAAATTAGAAAGATCTGGAGTGAGAAATTAATTTTTATCTCTCAGTTCCCGATTATTGTCAACTGCGGACCTTAGCCCTTAGCCTTACCTTAGCAAATGAGCACTAGCTAGCTACAACTTCTACAAGCTATTTCCCTTTCGAACTATTTAGCCGACAACGGCAGCGTTTCCGAACTTGATAGCTAGACAGCCAGCATGCTACGTAATACGTTACAATATAGCTAACTAACTTTAGTACCATACAAATTTGATGTAGTTAGCAGTAAACGTTAGGCATAACATTTTAGTTATGAAATCAGCCAACGAAAGACCAAATAGCATTGATTGAAGAAAACCCAGAAATCAATTTAGCGCTGGCTAATTTCGACTGATATCATTACCTTTTTGTAGAACAAGGAAAATCGAGATCCAGGACCTCCGAGACCAGCAGCAAGTGACGTTAAATTATTAATCTTCACCTGTCATAAACCATTCACGTTAGTTATTCTTAGCATCAAGTTACGGAAAATGTACCTAGTTTTCCATATTGAAGTGCATGGGTTATTTTACATTAAGCGTTTTCCTCCTGCTAACCATGATTTAGCAAGCAGACCCATCTACAAATTACTTTCCAACAAACATGCACTCTTATGTGTCTTGGATAAATATACACATTCATTACTTGTAAGATTTCAGCGGCCAAGGTTTCTGAACTATTTCTACCAGTTGAAACCATGGCCTTGCTTCTGAGCATGAGGAAATTGCCAGAAGCAATGTTTATCATGTTTATGTAAACAATTACTCACCAATGTAATGAGACATTCAGCTATGGTAAAGCCGGTTCTAACGCACAACAAAGGCTTGCATGAAATGGACTGTTACCCTTAAAGCCTGTTTCCGGTACAGGTGAATTTTCCTTGTCTCCCTACGTCATTCAGATAGGGTTTAAAGCGCTATTGCTACTAAAAGAGTCCTTTATATGAAGACTCCTATTGCAAGTACTAATCAACATGTTTATGTTAGATTGATAATGTTTTACTCTTGATGACAGACTACAACCCCAATGGCTCTTACTGGCCCACAGCGAGTTCAAATGAGCCCAAGGCCAGAGGCCCAAAACGCAATCACAGGTACACTGCAGTCCCCTTGTGCTACCATGACTTGCCTTTACATTCATTTTACAACATGGTTATTTGTCATAGAATGATAGTCACATAGTACATGTAATGTTTTGACCTTTTTTTTGTTTCACCTGTATTTTAACAGGACCTGGAAGGGAGCCAGTCAGTTCATCCTCTACTGCACCCCCGAAGTGAGTACAGCACTGTTGCAATATTTGTAAATTCATTATGCTTGCCTCTTCATCCCCTCAAATATATGTGCTACTGAAGATGTGTTGGGTCAACCAGTTCAGTCCTTTGACTTAATACTTTTCATGAGCTATGTTGTCCTATATCCTGTGAAAGGTAAAATAAATGGCAGATTTTCTTTTCTTTCTAGAAAATTCACCATCGATGACTTTGACATTGGGCGACCACTTGGAAAGGGCAAGTTTGGTAATGTGTACCTCGCCCGAGATAAGAAGGTGAAAGCTCTGGTGGCACTGAAAATGCTGTTCAAGTCTCAGATGGAGAAAGAAGGAGTGGAGCATCAGCTGAGAAGGGAGATTGAGATCCAGTCTCATCTCAGGTCTGTAATGTGTAATTATTATATATGTTACATTCTGCATTCCTGATTTTGTTTCTTTTCCAGGTAACACAAACATTCACTTTTTATTCATTATACCCATTGACAGTGGGGAGCCAAAATTAAAGTAGATTTTAGTATAAAGTAAATGGAGTATTTGTGGTAAATTGTCACCTTAACAGATGTGTATTTACCAACATTTCTATGTGGAAGGCATATTGTCAAGGAGTGATCCATCAGTTTATTGCAAATACCATTAATAAAACATCGATAAATATTAAATGTTTTTACCTTTTTATCAATGAAAGTAGAATATCTCATGGGAATGAGGGCTATAGTGATTTAAACCTTTTGAAATAAAACAATGAATTTACTGTCAACACCCTGACCATACAAACTGTAGTATGCACATCCAAGGGAGAATACATTACAAATCAAATAGTTTGGTGCTAAAAAGCCGCAGCGGATGCAGACATTTAAATTGGATGCAACAGTCAGGCTGACATAACAATATTCTCTTTTCCACTTCAGACATCCCAACATCCTGCGCTTTTACAACTACTTTCATGACTCTACGCGAGTCTTTTTGATCCTCGAGTATGCCCCACGCGGGGAGATGTACAAGGATCTCCAGAGATGTGGTCGCTTTGATGACCAACGCACTGCCACTGTAAGAGTACTGTGTTTTTGCTCTTGGCACCTTTTTGCTTTTACTACAAATTATTTTACTCCTCGTTAATTCTCAAGGTTTTATGACCTAACCTTTCTGACGTTATGTTAAAATTATTTACTATGAATGAGACATTATAGCACAATTAACAACTTTTCTTATTGTGCATTTTTATTTTTATTTGGATTGCCTGTTCAGTGTTTTGAAGGAAATTGATGTAGTGATTGGGTTTGGTCAAGTTGATGGGGATGAAAATTATTTGCCATTGTGTCTTTGACAGTACATGGAGGAGATATCTGATGCACTGATGTACTGCCACGAGAAAAAAGTTATTCATGGTGACATCAAGCCGGAAAACCTCTTGCTTGGCTACTGTGGGGAGCTGAAGCTTGCAGATTTTGGCTGGTCTGTTCATGCACCATCTCTTAGGTGAGCACGATGCAGCTCCTTCTCATGTATTCTGTTCCTGTTGTTGAGCTGTCAGGATACAATATGCATTTAAGGTAAATTGAGAGAATTTCTAATGCTTCATATGATAAGTAAGGATGAGGACCAATACGATCTTGCTAATTAAACATCTTTTTGCATATCGTTGCAACATCATGCAGATATGCTGGTGGACAGGCTTCCGTGTCATTAATTTTAAGCATGGGATTCAAGTTAACTGGAAGTTCTTTGTACAGGGTGATCTGGCTGTAATGTGTGTGGCTAATTAATACCTGATACATTGCCAGACAGCCAATTCGTTGTTATCTGATCTGATAATCTCATGTCTCACATTCAACCCAGATCTAGAATTAGGACTTTAGCGATCCAGGGGTTAACCTGTCTTCACCTCCCACAGGCGTCGTACAATGTGTGGAACACTTGACTATCTTCCTCCAGAGATGATTGAGGGACACACCCATGATGAGAAGGTGGATTTATGGTGTGTCGGAGTCCTCTGCTACGAATGCTTGGTCGGAAACCCCCCCTTTGAAACCGCCAGCCACACAGAAACATACAAACGGATCACGAAAGTAAGGGTTGACGTTGTTAATTACTTTTTTGCTGTTGGAGGTCAAGGTCCTTTTTTCGTCACATAATAGTCGGCGTATTGAATGATTGTCCTTTTCAACTCATGACATTTGTGTTTCCAGGTGGATTTGTCTTTCCCTGAAGTTGTGGCTGAAGGGGCACGTGACTTGATCTCCAAACTCCTCCGCCGCAGTCCATCTATGCGTCTTCCGCTGCAGAGTGTTATCGACCACCCTTGGGTGAAAGCTAACTCACGTCGCGTGCTACCTCCTGTTTGCCCGGCTACGAAACCTTAAACCGTGAAGTGTTCTTTTTCCAGCCTCTCCTGCCTTTACAATGTGGTTGGTTACTTTTCTGTTAATTAAGCGAGGCTGTGGGCAATGGTTTTGCTTGTCATTTCCATGGGTTTTACACTGCCAGTGTTGTGGCAAGTCCCAGACACAGGGACTAGTAAGCTACACTTACTCTGTTAGCTACTACTGTACAGTATTTGTCTGTCTTGGTTTGTCCCCATTATCTATGTGTTGATAGTAAGGGGTGGGATTTTATATTTGTTTTTTTGAATTTGTCATTGCTGTCTTTATCAGGTGTTTTTTATGATGTAAATGGGCATGGCTGTAATCTTTTCTTAAGTCAAAGTCAAACACCAAAGTACTTTAATAAACTGCCTGAAATGGTTGAATGTGCAAATTTTTGGTATTGCAGTTTGGTTAATAATGCAATTAAAATGAAGACTTAGTTGTATGTGTTTAAAGGTGGCAATTAGTAACCACTGTTGATTTCCATGGGGTTATTGACATACGTAGTTGTCGTTGTTACTGGCGTTCCGTCTCCCCGGGATGGGAGGGGTTAAGCACTGGCGTTCCGTCTCCCCGGGATAGGAGGGGTTAAGCACTGGCGTTCCGTCTCCCTGGGATAGGAGGGGTTAATGGGAGACAGATGGGGTTATTGTCACGAGGAGTGGCTTTACTTAAGACGCAGAGTTTCAGTTTACAGCACAGTGGCAGGCTTCTCGCCCCCGTCTTAAGATCAAATCTACATCTCTATCCCTCCGCACACACACCCCCCCGCACACACACACACACACACACACGTGCAAGCCGACACTCCCAGACGTCAGCGTCTACAGCTGACTGCGAGCGCGGTCTTGCTCTGTCTAAGCAAGAGGGAGGGAGGGAGGAGGGAGACAGGGAGGGAGGGAGGCAGGGAGAGAGAGAGAGAGAGAGGGAGAGAAGGAGGGAGGGAGGGAGGAAGAGAGGGAGGGAGACCTGGGGCGTCTCTACTCAGACTTGAATAAACAGGAGAGGGCTGATAACAGCAGACCTGTTTGGCTGACGTATGTCACGGTGACCGGTGGGTCGCCGGCCAGCGCTCTCAATCACGCCGTCATTTCTCTAACCATGTGGCAGGAGCGCTATTAGGGCGGGAAAAAAGGAAGGCGGGAGGGAGCTGAAAAGACGTGAAGAGAGAAAGACAGAAAGAGCCGAGGGAGTGTGCGGTCCCCAGAAGGCCTCGGGGAGTCCATGTATGAGCGGGCGCGGCCGCATTATAAAGCCCCGCCACCCCTGACCTTCATCCTCCAGCAAGGCAGGAAAAGCAGCCCCACTATCTGACAAGATTTATCGGGCCGGGCTAATGGCCTGCTCCCTTCCAGGTAAGGCCTCATCGATACCGCCACCTCCCCTCTCCCCCCGCCCTCCTCGCCGCCTGATTAATATCACGGCGGCTACACTGACACACTGCTGAGGCCAGTCGACACTCCCTTGGAGAAGACTGACTGCTTTTTATGGCATAGGTCTGTGGCTTACACACACACCAAACGGAGATTCACTTCCTTCACACACAGCGCAATGTGTGTGTGTGTGTGTGTGTGTGTGTGTGAGTTTTGTGTAATAACCAGACCGCACACTTATGAATATACAGTAATGAACAGCAAAGCCCAGTAGATACGCAGAGGCGCACACAGACACACACCCTGTGAAAACACACACACACAGTCAATAGGAGAGGACAGCCACCGTGGCTCAGCAAAACAGCCAGCCTGGGCAATGTAGCACTTACAACGGCGCCTCATCTCTTCAGTGAAGTGGGGGGGAAAGTGATTGATGCTGGAGGAGGGAGAGGATTACCTCCAAATAGAAATCAGCCAGACGTAATGGGGCTGGCCCTGGTATGGGATGAAATCCCCTCAAATTGTAGAGAGCGTCGGGGGGGGGGGGGATATCATGGTCGACTCCACCGCTAACAATCAGCGGCGAGGTGAGCAATCAAGGCAGCGACGGCGCTGGCTTTTCAGTCGGTTTCCTGGCTCTCTCACGCTCTCGTCCTCCATATCATGCTCTCTCTCTGTCTCTCTCTCTCTACCACTCTCTCTCTCTTCCTTTCAGCGTCTTTCTCATGACAAATGTTTGAGCCTCGCCCGGACTGCTCCAGATTCAATCATGGCTATTTATGTTCTTAGTGAGCCGACGGGCCCTCGATGACAGATGTATTGTGCACGCCGACCGGAGAGTTAGAGAAAGAGAGACGGTCACACACAAAAAAAAGACTAAACAGAAGGAAAGAAAAAAAAATAGGAGACACGTCAAGCTTTTGTTCTTCCTTGATTAAACTCCGGGCCTGAAAAGTGTTTGGAACACGGGAGGAGAGGAAATGTTCCCCAGCCGTGCGGAGGTCAGCTAAGTGTCAAGCTGGACCACGGCTCTCTGCTAGGTGGATAGGGTTTAGAGTGGACCCCGGCTCTCTGCTAGGTGGATAGGGTTTAGAGTGGACCCCGGCTCTCTGCTAGGTGGATAGGGTTTAGAGTGGACCCCGGCTCTCTGCTAGGTGGATAGGGTTTAGACTGGACCACGGCTCTCTGCTAGGTGATTAGGGTTTAGACTGGACCCCGGCTCTCTGCTAGGTGGATAGGGTTTAGACTGAACCCCGGCTCTCTGCTAGGTGGATAGGGTTTAGAGTGGACCCCGGCTCTCTGCTAGGTGGATAGGGTTTAGACTGGACCACGGCTCTCTGCTAGGTGGATAGGGTTTAGACTGGACCACGGCTCTCTGCTAGGTGGATAGGGTTTAGACTGGACCACGGCTCTCTGCTAGGTGGATAGGGTTTAGACTGGACCACGGCTCTCTGCTAGGTGGATAGGGTTTAGACTGGACCACGGCTCTCTGCTAGGTGGATAGGGTTTAGAGTGTCATTCCGGCACACGCCGCACGCCGTCGCAAGCAGCTACCATGCTCTACTTTCCTCCTCCTCTCCATCGCTCTACTCCCCCGCCTATTCCCCCTCTCATTCCTGCCTGCCTGTCAGCTCCCTCTAAGCCTCAGATTAGCAATTGCCCTGAGATTAATGTATTTAAATCGCCCAGTCATATTATTACAGAATTGTGCTGGCCGGTGCAATTTCACGAGAATGACTCCTGGTGGTTGCTGTCCCTCCTCATCTCGTCTTCCTCCCTCCCTACGCTGCCCCACCAGGAGGCCCACCACGCTGCCCTGCAAGGAAGCCCACCACGCTGCCCTGCATGGAGGCCCACCACGCTGCCCTGCAAGGAGGCCCACCACGCTGCCCTGCAAGGAGGCCCACCACGCTGCTGTACAAGGAGGCCCACCACGTAAACATCAACACGCCACCAAAGGCACGAGATAATAAAAAAAGTTTTTTTTTTTTAAAATTAAGTCAGTGATAAGGAAGGCAGCTGATCGTCCTCCGCACCGCAAACCTCTCTCACGCTAACACTTCCCAACCTCACCTCCCGCACGGCGAGGAACAGATGGCGACCCCCCCCTTACGATACGTCCCTCACCTCAAACCCCCAACCGCTAGACGGAGCAGCGCGCTCGCCGTGCCGGCATGAGTGGCAGCCATAATCGGCAAGGTCGTAGGTGTGGTTGTTCATTCATCCGTCCTCAACGCTTGCAAAGCACACGTACACACACACACACACACACACACACACACACGTCCACACACACACACACACACACACACACACACACACACACACTCTCACTCACTCCAGATCTGGAACGGAGCTCGTAGGTGAAGCCTATCCAACACAGCGACGTCAGTCCGAGGAGCCGCTGCCTGACTTGGCCCCGGGGGTTGGACGGCGCGGGCTCTGAAAGCCGGGTGTCGCTCCGTATCAGAGGCCACAGGGGAGAGCTGCTGAGCCAACGCGATAAAGCCCAGCGCAGAACCGTCTTATCGAGTAATTACCTCGGCGAGAGCGTCTAGTGGACCGGACGGGCGCTGATAGACATCGCAAAATGGCCGACTGGGGACTGGCACACTGAGCTCTGTGGCAGGAGAACATCACAGCCGGGGAGCGGCACAGACACAGTACGTGGCTCTGGGTGGGGGGGGGGTTATGCAACAATTGTTTTAAGCTACAATTACTGAGACGGGGGGGGGTTTAAAACTAGGATTAAGGAGATGGGGGAGACGGGTACTACAGCTGTTTAAAACCACAATTATTGAGACAGTGGGGAGACCACAACTGTTAAAAACAACAATTATCGGAAGGGGGGGGGGTGATTAAACAAATGCTGGGGCACCAATAACAAACAGGCCGATTACGACTTCCACCAAAGATGGTGGCTACAGCCGTTTTAGTTCAAACAAATGTGGCTGGAGGCGACGGGGCGCCGCATTTCCATATCTGTTTTGCCGTCTGTGCCAAGCGGCGGGCGCCATCGCATCCTGTGTCTCTGTCGGAGCCGCACGCCGACCAGGTTACCCAGGCCATTTGCATGGCCATGATTTGTTTGTTTTGGCTCCCAACGTGTCCTATGCAAATGGGGCTGGCTCCGCTAAGCTGTGCCCTGGAAGGTCGGGCGCAGGGGAGGCTGCAGGAGGAACAGCTGTGCCTGGGATGTGTGGGGGTGGGGGCTGGAGGGGTGGGGTGGGGGTGTCAGGTCAGGGCCGGGCCACCCCAGGGCAGCGGGCCGTCGGGTGGGCCGCTCCAGCCCTGTACGCCCGAGGCCAGCCCTGGGAGGAGCGGTGTGTGTGGACGGAGGCCCTGAGGGGCCGGTGGTGGGAGGAGCGGTGTGTGTGGACGGAGGCCCTGAGGGGCCGGTGGTGGGAGGAGCGGTGTGTGTGGACGGAGGCCCTGAGGGGCCGGTGGTGGGAGGCCATGGACTACAAGCTGCTGCCTGTCCCTCTTCATCTAAAGCAGTAATCCAACCTGGTCAGCCTGCAATGGCCCACAGTAGAGGGCCCTGATGAGCTGTGCTGAGTGGGCCAGGTTTAGATTTAGTGTCCACAAACAAGATGAGAGACGAGCGTCAATAGTCAAGCACAATTTATCACGGCAGCGGTTCTCATAGCTGTGAGGGTGAAGGGACCCCTGGCACAGGTCCAGGAAGGATCTATCGTGTGTGTGTGTGTGTGTGTGTGTGTGTGTGTGTGCGTGTGTGTGTGCTAAACGAGAACACCTGAAATGTCAGCAACGTCACGCTCCTGTTTAAAGTCGTTGACAGCTGCTCGCTGACACGCCGCCTTCTCCCTCACGGGGCTCAGCGACTTCTCGACGGGCCGACGGGCCTGGCCTCACCGCCAAAGCAGCGCGGTTGCCTGGTTACCTGGCGGCGAGATTAGGTGGGTGAGGCGTGGCGGGAGGAGGGGGGAGACGGAAGCCGAAACGAGCCGCATCGACCAGCAAACAGCCCCCCCCCCCGCCTTCCTGAACCCAACGCCCGGGTGAAACAGTAGACACCATTATGCCCACCGTAGACAGGGCCCTCTTTCTTGTGCCTGCCTCTATCGCTCCGCACCGCCAGAGAGAGACGGTGAGAGACAGGGAGAGAGAGAGAGAGAGAGAGAGAGGGAGGGAGAGAGAGCAAGTGAGAGACGGAGAGAGAGAGAGAGAGAGAGAGAGAGAGAAGGAGAGAGAGCGAGAAGGAGAGAAAAAGAGCATTAGAGGGAGAGAGGGAGAGAAAGAGAGCGTTAGAAGGAGAGAGTCAGAGAGAGAAAGAGAGTCAGAGAGAGAGAGAGAGAGAGAGAGAGAGAGAGAGAGAGAGAGAGAGAGAGAGAGTGATGGGGAAGGAGTGCTGGAGTAACCGTCAGAGGCGCGCACAAAGTCGTTTTCGGTGTCATGCCTTGTCACAACTCCGAGCCCTAATCCCATGAGGGGGCTTTCTGAATCATTACCACTCACATGGGGATCCAACGGCACACGTCTCAAACCAGGGCTAAATGTAAATTCAATAATGGGGTGAAGTCTCATTTGTTTAGAAAAGCAATGCCAAAGTCCTGGCCTTAAATAGCATGTCTTTTAGTAATTCTCCCAACATGTCGTGAAGCAACACACACACACACACACACACACACACACACACACACACACACACACACACACACACACGGGCACGTACGCACAGTCTCGAGTGCAGCAGCTTCAAGGAAACCCTAGCAACTAATTAGAGCGAGACCTTACATAATCAAACCTTTTGTCAAGCAACTTTGACACATCGTTATCCCTGGATGCGTTATTAAAATGTTGATTGATCACAGCCAGTTTCCATACCAGACAACAACGTTGTAGGCTCAACAGCAAGATGGTGACCGCCCGCTACCTGATTTCATAAAGAGATGCCACAATCAGAGCCCAAAAATACACAAAAATGAACTTTCCTCTCACGCACTCAGCCATTTACTCAGCTACCATTTGACCTCCGCAGAACGTGTCAGCAGCAAACCTTTGCGTTAATGGGAGCCCCTTTTTTTACCAGTAGTACAAAAAGGAAAATGGAGGACTGTGGTGGGAATTTATCCAACTGCAGTCGACGCGCCCGACATTCCTCCCAGACCGACCAGCCGGGAGGCTTTCCTTTGTTGCACGGCCGCCCGGCTGACAACGGACAGCCACCAAACCTCTCCTATGTGTGTATACGTATGCAAAAACACTGGCATTTGGTTTGAGAAAGGCATGGTTCCACCGCACAATGGCCCCGCGTGCTCTGCCGGCGGACGGGCTACTTGAACAAACGGGCAGCCTTTTAAAAGCCACGGCGAGGTGAAACGGAAAAGGAGTGTGTGAGTGGGAGCCCGAGTGACACACAATACACGCCGCCGGCGCAGTGGCGAATAGAGTGCCCTTTTAATTATGCAAGAGACATCCGTAGGCAACAGTGCTCCTCACACACTGCATAGCAGCGCGCCCAACACACCGTATTAGAGGCTGTAAGAGACGGAGACGGAGGAAGTGGTGAGCGGGAGAGAGAAGGGAGAAGAGAGAGATAGAGGAGGGGAAAAAGGAGAGGGAGAGAAGACCAGAGGAGGATGAAACGAGAGCGGAAACAGGATGGGAAGGGGGGGGTATGGATCGAGGAGGGTGGAGGAGATTGAAAAAGGGAACGATGCACTGCGGAGGGAGAGAGATAGATGAGGAAAGAAAAGCAGCCGGGGAAAGGGAGCTGGAATGCCAGGACGTGGAGTCGGGAGGGGAGCGAGCAGGGGTTTGTCGTGGTGAAAAGGTAGACGGGGGTGAGAACGGGAGAGGAAGAGATGACGCTGTATGGCTTTGGGAGAGGCGGAGGCAGAGAACGGGAGACGGAGGGGGAGAGCTGAGCTGACGGTGGGAGGGGGGGGGGGCACTCAGGAATGCAAGAAGAGTCGCTGCTTACAGCGTGTAAAGGGGAGTGATCAATAATGCATTAGACTGCCATAGGAAAACACATGGAACAATAGAGTAAGTGTTCTTTTCCGGGCAAAGGCAGATGAAAAGGACCAAAGGTTCAGGATGTATTAACCTTGCTGTGCCTCACTTGGCTTTGGCGGAGAGGCGGGAAAGAAAAAGAGGAGGAGAATCATCACGAGCTGATTCCTTCACACAGGCCCTGGAATATGGATGCCCTTTCATGCAGGCAGCCGCCGAAGCGTTCCCTTGCATTACAAATGACGGCACAAACAGTCCAACGAGGACGCAGGGAACAGAGAGAGGAGCAGAGGTAGGGATGGCCGCGGGCACCGAGGGGAATAGATGGAGAGCGAAAGAAAGACACGGGGAAGAAGAAGGGGATGAGTAAATGAGGATGTGAGAGGGCAAGAGAGAGAGACAGAGAGAGAGAGAGAGCGAGAGCGAGAGCGAGAGCGAGAGCGAGAGAGAGAGAGAGAGAGAGAGAGAGAGGGTGAGGGCGAACGTGTTTGTGAGACCGAGTACGTGAGGAAAGGCCCCCATTTCCCTGCTCGGTCAGTGAATTGATACAGACACACTCTGCAGCAGAATGTAAATGTGCCCTCCTGTCCAGATGTTCCCAGTCAAACCCAGTCAAATAAATTTATTGAGGAGGCTATTGTTTAATGATTACAGGTCCTATTAAATATGCTTCCTGATTAAACTGAACAACATAGCTGAGGGATTATGTTAAAGAAACAAATCACATAATCATAACAGCAACACATCCCCGTTTCTAAATCATTCTTTTGTGCACTCCATTTAACTGTGCATATAATTTTCTATGTGAGGTAATATTTAGATAAATTTTATACAACGATGTCAATTTCAATTGCATTTGTTGAGATTCTTCCTTGTGCCGGCAGAGTCGCAGTTTCTCATCTCCAGTTTAGTGCGTACGCATGGATGTTAAGATCAGAGGATGAAATGCTATTGCATAAATTAGTCAGTATGGCAAGTGACAGCAGAACATTAATTACAGCCATTCAAACTTCAAATCTGTGCCACCCAATGTAGAACGGTGTTGTCGCGTCCCGCAGTTCTGAGAGACGACAGGACTAAAGGTATAAGCAAAAGCAAGCTTTAATCAATAAAGTAATCAATACAAAAATAATAAAGAAGAATACGATGAAATCAAACGATAACAAAGGGCGGCAAAACCACGCTACACCAGTCTGCTGTTCTACACACAAACCCAGTCTATCGAATGCCGCGTGCCGCCCTATGGGAGGGGTCTGTTATCCTTTTATACAGTGGTAGAAAACAAGGTCATATGTCAACTGGATGGAGAGGAATCATTGGTTTAGACGATTGACCCTCCCTTGTTGGTGCGCAGGCTCAGTCCTAAGCCTCTAGGCACGTCTCTGCCATTGTTGTAGTCATATCAAGTACATGCGTGCGCTGTAAGAGAGGGGGAGGGTCTACAGAGATTGTAACAATGACCATTGACAGACCGTGAACAGATTATAACGTGTAGGATTGTCCTTTTAATACACAGCACATAATATATGTAATAAAGTGGTCTAATACACAGCATGTAATACATGTAGCTAAATGGTTAAATATTAACAGTGTATTAGTGTATAACACTATTCTTTTGAGATAGTACCAGATCACTGAACGATGTAGTACTGTCACATTAACAAGACTTTATCATATTTTTTTTCTGTTGGTTTGTTGAATGATAAACATACCATTCTGGGCATGGCTTCTACCGAACCTTCACTGAAACTTCCACCTGAAAGACATTGACAAAGACATTTTTTTCAGCATATGAAAAAAATTGCAGGTCTTTCTTTATAAAAATATATATTACCCTCGCTACAAACAAATGAAATCAATCACTTTCAATCCAAACGTACATTTAATGTCTTCCGAGCAAGAATTTTCTGAAAGGGATAGATCAGAAGATTTTGATGGTATTCACAATCTGTCAAAAAATGTTTTATCCTCAAGACATTTTAGTTTTATGTTTTACTTATGTCCAATTACCATGGTGAGAAAAAAAATCATAACCGCCCCAGCCCTAGCGTAACACACTCACACGTTTCTACTAGCACTGAATCATTTTTAAACAAAACTGTCGCACTGTACAGCCCTGAGTGGGAACAGTGTTAATGCTTCAGACTTGGTTAAACATACTTTGTACAACCCTTTCCCTCTAAGGGCATGGTATGCCTAGAGAATGCCCCACACAGCATAGCTGAAACACCAGATATTATAGTTCTGTTTTTTCCTTTAATTTGACACTCATCAGTAGAACTGTCATGTTGCACACTTAAAACTTATAACTTACCACACTGAAAAAAAAAGTTCCTTGAATTTACATGATTTTAATGTGTACATCGGTCCCACACGATCAGAATATGGTCAGCTGACATGATTTTCCTCTTTTCCTCAATGAATTCTTACTCGTCAAACCAAAATAATTCAATAACATCGGACTATTTAAAATAATAATGTTAATTCAACATATTGCTAGTCAGTTTCCATAACACCAATTTATTGTGTAATGTTGAAGTATTTTCATCACGTCCAGGATTCCTAATTTTCAACCGTAATTCTAACTTGATTTTTATTGTTAATATTAATCAAATGTATTATGTATCTGTAAAGCTATTTTATTTTGTCATCGATACCCACGTTAGGTCTGTAAATCTAACTTGATTTATTTGTGTTAACTACCCATACGAAATCTTTAATATATCAGCAAAATTATCATTGATGAAAAATAAAGAGCCAAACATCAAATTCCGAGTTAAATGTTGCTATATTGAGCCTTAAAACCTAAGAAGTACATAGAAAAACTTTACATGAGCAAATACAAGCTGTTTTCATTATAGTAAATACAACAGTGGATTCACAAAAAAAAAACAGTATCAACTCCAAAGATGCTTTTAAGACAATCCAAATCTTCTGTGGCTCATTACTAGCAGCAGTGTCTCAAGCAGTTTCAGTGAAATAGTCTGTTTTTTAGAGCAAGTGCTTTGTTAGAAAGTTTACCCCCATCCAGTTCCATGAAAATCTTTTGAATTATCTCAAAGGTATAGCGGCGGTCAGCAGGGTAGCTAAGGTTCAGAGCATACATCAATCCGAAAAGCATAGCAACAGCTAATGCTACATTATCAAGCTCTTGCAACACCTTGATCCCTTCAAGGACAATTCCAATGTCCTCTGGTTCATCTCTTGAAGCATGTTCTTTAAGTACATAAATCCCAACAGTGGTGTCTTCAATGGAATCTTTGATGGCGTCTTTATCCATGGCCTGTACAAAACAAAAACAAACAAAAGTAGGTAAAAAAGACCTGTTAAGCAAGCCCGTATCAAGGAAAAAAATTATTAAAATGCAATAGGGCAGGCATAGTCACAGTATAGATCTAGACATGGTAAGGTCAAAGTCAGAATGAAGTTACATTTAGAGAAAAGGACAATTAAATACATTAGAACATCAGTCAAATAGGGGTTTCAGCTGATGTTTAAATCACATGAACTCTGAACCTCTGAACTCATTCCCAAACTACTGACATTGAAAGTATTCATAGTTAACTAGTGAGGGACAAAATGTCTGAAATGTTCACTACTACTGCACATATTCACCTCACTAGTTTGGTCCAAAATGAGTCTCTGTTGAGTGGAAGATAAGACAGAAAGGTAAGCACTGAATAATGTACATACCACATATTCCCGCACAAGGTTTTCAGGATCTTCACCCACGTAGATACAAACTCCCTTAATGATACACTCCCGTCCAGCATCAACATCATCACACTGAAAAGAGAATATCTTGATTAGCATCTTAAGCCCCTATGCTTTAAAGTCAACCACTGGTGTAAACTGTCATGTCATATTTCTCTCAAAATATAACACCAGGGTTCCTATAATGGTATGGGCCTTGCTGTGAGCTCCATGTCATGTAGGAGATTGACAGAAAAATACAAATAGAGGTCAACACATGTATGAAGCTAAAAAGCAAATACAGGAAAGGTCAGGACTTAGACAAAAAGATGTGGGAACAGTGCATGACAGACAAATGCACTCATGGCATCCCTGACTTTCCGTACAATTTGTATGCGCTCTCCAATAAATTATGTGGCAACTAAAACATCCTAAAATATTCCACAACTTTTTCATTGTCAAATTGTGGAACTTTTTTCATGACTGTGGGCCCCAGTATCACTCACGTCAGCCATTGTTGCAATTATTGTTTTGAGTCTTTCCCCTAGCTGTCCTCCTCTCTTTTGGAACAGCCTCGTCAGGTTGTCAGAGTAGAAGTCCAGCCGAGAAAGGAACCTGGATTGTAGTGGGACGGTGGTGACTCTCTTGAATTCAGCATTGATCTGAAAACGGGTATCAAGCACATAGAATCAGGTTCAAACGCTATACATAGGAAGAGAGCCACCATTATACATACAGCAGACCAGAACAGTCTAAGAGGGAAATAAAGCACAAACAAATAATATCCAGTCAAGCATATTTGCAGTTTTTGCCAGTGAAACCAAGAACTCCCTTTTAACCACAGCAAATCCAAGATGAAAACCCCAGTATCAGGTAAGTCTTCCCTCACTAATTTCAAACAGAGCAGGCCACCTTGCCATGAAATCCTCCACCATTGGTATATTAAGAATAACTTCATGTCTTCGGAGTGCGAACGTTTTTTCCATCTTGAGTTTCACAACCTCCCTGTTGTTTTCTGATGCTGTAGAATGCTTGTTTAGAAGAGCAATGTTTGTCAGTGTAAATCAAGTCTGTATTTTCTATCATAATGAATTGAGAAACAAACACAAGTGATATGTTCTATAACTCAAAATCAACTGTTTTCTTAAATGTACCTCAAAATAGCAACTCAAAAGAAAAACATATGACAGGACTTACCACTATAAAGCCTGTGGGTGTGTATGCTGTGCAAATAGGATGATGGACCTTCAAAAAGAAAACATAGTATCAGTGAGGTGTACTCGGTGGATCGCGTCAGTTAATTAATGTGTAAAAAATATAAAAGAAGCACAAACATGCAACAGACGCAAATGATGTCTTTTCTCTAAAACAGGGCGCAATGTTAGAAAAAATGGCAAACGTAAAGTAATGTTAAATCCAGTTTGAGTTCGCTGCTTCATTCACTTGAATGTCAATTTAGGGACAGCTTTTTCAGTGAGCATATGTAAGGGCAGAGTAAATAAGTACACTGGCATGACACACACAGGGTTTACTACCAAGTATTCAAACAGTTTAATGCAGAGTTAATTTGCCCTGCATTAAGTTAACGTTACCCGACACGCGCCGCGCGCGCATACACACACTGCTCTTAACAGCTTATTAATGTAACGTTATGCATTCCCTTAATAATTTCCACATCCCACTCCATAACGTACCGCTTAACACACACTCGTTGACCCGACGGACCCCCCACCCCCCCACACTTGACACTGAAGCACTGTTGTCGGCCGCGGACCGTGGGGTTTGTGTAGCAATGTTAGCTAGCTATCTAGATAGACTATTGTGATAAACTGAACCAAAACAATATTCTAAGGTTAGTGGAAATGTCGTCTACTTGAAAACAAACAAATCATTACATTAGATTAATTTCAAGTCAAATAAATTTGAAAACCTTACTTTTTCTGTATCTCGGTCTCTGAAGGAGGGACAAGTAGTACTTTCCAACGGCTCGACACTTGTTTTTTCTTGAGTTGTGGCGCGCCAAGCGACACTTCCTGGCTCCCTTTGCATTGATTCCATTTCCGGAATGACCTATTGACCTTTGGACCTATTGACAGTTGTGATCTCAAACGTTTCTTCTTGCCATGAACCCCTCTTTGATTTCAGAAACTGTGGTTGTTAGGTTATGATACCCATGAGGAAAATAACACTGTAGAAATTTTATATTTTATATGTTTTAGAGTTAGAAGTTTTAGAAACATTTGTTATTTGATTATTCTACAGTGTTTGATGAAATAATATTTTTCCAAAAAAGTGGAAATTTGTGCATGGATCTTTTAGGGATATTTTCATTACCTAATCTTAAAAGCTATTTTGGAAAAGGCCTGCATATCCAAAAAGCAAAAGTCTGAATTTCTGATACCTGCACCATAAGAATATTGTACGCAAAAGATCAATTCAAACAATTTCAATCAAAGTGAGAGGAACTAGTACATTCAACATTCTGCATTATCAACTGCAGTCTACTTGATTAAACCTTGTTCACAAAAGAAGTATGATTAAATTATGTTGCATATACTAACTTTATTTTTGAAAATGCAAAGACCTGCTATTTCCTTTTTTTCAGTGCACCACCTCTTCCCACTGTATTGTAGCTCAAAGAGGTAAACTAGAAGATCATGATCATAAAGCTCTTGGCGCCTCAAATACTCGTCCTCTTTAATTAGATCTCCCCGATACTCCAATATGAACTGGTCAGCCTCAAAGTGAACACTGCTGAACACTCCTCTACCTGCAGTATGTGAAAAAAACACACAACAAAACGTTTAATAAAAAATAACAACTTATGCAGATTTTTACAATAGCGTTAAAGTATCAAAATGTTATAGTTTGTCAGTTGTTTTTATTCAGACCTAACTACAGCAGAGAATGCCTATACTCAAAATGGCTGTAGAGCCGGCCTCATTAGCCAAAAGCAGTTGGCTACAACATCTGTTGGTTATTACTTGATGGGTGTGTAAATTGAAAAGCAGTAGGACTAGTCAGTTTATAGGCACTTGGGTCATCCAGAGAGTATTGGTTTCTGTCAGTTGGTCATTGCTGTTCAGTGAACTCAGCTTAGCCATTTACATATGTTTGGCAGACTGTTGGAGATAATCTACAAGCCAAATCAAATGTACTGTATAGCGCGCACAAATTATTATCCTTTCCCCCAATATGAAATTTTTTAGACACATTAACACTTTTCAGGCAACTTATGTATTTTAAAGGCTTCAAATGTGTGTGGAGGGGCAAAATTACCAATCTTCATAATACTGGTAATTTATTCAGTTGTTTTAATTCTGTGGCTCCTGAAGTCTTTATATGAACTAACCCTTTAGATTGGCATTTGCATCATTCAGATCTCTATTAACGTTGGCAAGCATTCCTTGTAATAAAAAATGCATATTTTATATTTTGTGTATAGGGATTTTCATGGTAGCCACTCTAAATTGAGATTAGCCTCTCAAATGAGTTGTACGGTAGGCTACAAATGCCTTAAAAGGGCTGTAAATTGTAGAGTGGATCACTGGACGAATGGATAAATGTAGGGTTAGGCATAAGATATCAGGTGTATATTAATTTCAATTAGTATTTTTTTTCATGACTCATTGTGGTCCATGGACGGGAGGAATTTTATTTGTTGGCGGCCGTTCTATGTAAAACGTATTTACACAAGCAATAGCCTTAATCAATTATCTGAGTTGAACTCTGCACAAGTAAACAAAACTCCTGCGATTAACAGGGCTGAACGATTAATTGATTTCAAATCGAAATCGCAATTTGAGACAATGCAATTAGCAAATCTCAAAGTCTGCAATTTAAGTTAGCTCCTCTAATCAGAGTTTAAATGGTCAATGCTTATACAAACGCATGCCATCCTTGTGTGACAGTCATGCTCACCAATCAGAGGTGCCATGCTGTTCATGTACAAGTCATGCTCACCAATCAGAAGTGGCCTAATGCGACTACGTATACGCCCACCAACAACACGAAATCCAAGGAAAATCAATTTAGCGTCTTTCGCTACATTTAGTGATTTTTCTAACTATTCTACTGTCTTTATTTCTAAACAGCAAATAGCAACAAATCTAGCTACGTATTCAGACCATCAAGCGAAACGTGAGAAATCTATTAAACCGTAATTTGTTCCCATGCATTCTTCTCAGAGTAATCGCAGGTTAGAGCGGACAGCTTTCTCTCCTTCGCTCCATCTTACACCGTGCGCAGGCAGACAGTGTTTCAGGCAGGGGATAATTTACAGAAAACTCCTATTGTCTAGATTTATTTTATTACATTATTTAACCTACCTTAACAGTGACAGCTCTTGAGATAATTGTTCTGTTTGATTGCTCTACGTACTATGCCAATATTTAAGAAAAAATACTCATTGTTGAAATCAATTTATATCTTTTCTGTTCTGATCCTTGCACTAACATGTAGTGGTGCTGGTAATATTTTGATTGTATCTCAGTTTGGAATGCTCCATCACATGTTTTAAATATATTACACAGTAAATATTGAACCGAATCTTTTATTATTATCATCATCATCATCATCATCATCGTCATCCGCTTTGTCCGGGGTCGGGTCTTCAAGCAGGGCATATATATTAACCAGCTCTGATTATATATAATCCCTCCACCTGGTCCTAGGTCTGCCCCGCGGCCTCCGCCCAGTGGACGTGCCTGGAACACCTCCCTAGGGAGGCGGCCAGGTGGCATCCTTACTAGATGTTTTAAATAAGCAGCGGCTCTACTCCGAGTCCCTCACGAATGGCTGAACTTCTCACCCTCTTTTATTATTATATATTTATAATTATATATACAGTACTGTGCACAAGTTTTAGGCAGGGGATGCTGTTTGGAAAGCGAAGGGTGGTCACACCAAATGTTGATTTGATACAGATTTGCTTTTCCCTCACTTTGTATTTTATGAATTGTAAAAAAAATAAAAAAATTTACATTTATCCTTTTGTTTTTATTTTTTTTCTAACTTTAAAGACATCACACCTGCCTAAATCTTTTGCACAGTACTGTATATCGCAATATCTGTCAGAAATATCGCAATTAGATATTTTCCCCAAATCATTCAGCCCTAAAATAAAGTGCAGGTAATATTTTGATGGTATCTCAGGTGGTAATGCTCCATCACATTTTAAATATATGACACAGTGAATATTGAACTGAAGCTTTACTTAAAAAAATACATATATCGCAAATCAAATCGTAATATCTGTCAGAAAAATCGCAATTAGATATTTTCCCCAATTCGTTCAGCCCTAGGGATAAATGATAAGTATGTTAAATTATTAGCTCACCTTTGGTAGAACTGATAAATTCTGCATACAATCCGGACCTGTCACAACAGGCTGACACATGGTGTGTTGCCTCTTGAAGGGGACTGATACGTCTGCGTTTCATTCTACAATAGGGTAATAGTCAAAACCAGAGAATAACATAGTGTGTTAGTCAGCATACCTAACTTGCACATATATATACTAATCAATAAGTGGGTAAGAAAATGCGTTGGCATCAATAAAAAAAAAGTTTTGTTTTACAGCAATACTTTTTTCGTGGGTACTGTGGAAATAAATATCCTTAAGTTAGCAAGAATGTGACAGCTAGTGATAAGGTTGCAACAATAAGGTGCTAGGTGCTGTTTGAATAGCCTTGAGTCCTGTACTAAGTGTCACATAGGAGAACATGACTGGTTGTTATCTAGAAGAGAACACTCAAGCCATTGTAACTGAAGAGCAGGTCCTACAGGGGAGTGAGACATACCATACGTCACACGAAATGCAGCTGGGGGGGCGAATAGAGTACAAGAGAGGGAGAGAGAGAGTAAGAACTTTAGAATCTATTCTGCAGCGGCCGCTCTGATACATTCCCAGATATTTACCATTAGGGTTTCATATCTGCAAAATAAGGTAATTATTCAGCTTCTGTGTGTGTTTACTAATATATCATAGCATTAGACAAATGTTGATTAATTATCGGTAATTAACATGATAAAGTAATCATTGTTTTATATCCCATTTTGTGTCTGAGTGATCTTCCTTGCCATCAACGAATTCGGAAAGGTTACCGGCGGAGAACCACCCTTCTCCATTGCGGCTAAAAACCTTAACAGTATTGATTACTTTATTGATTAAAGCTTGCTTTTGCTTATACCTTTAGTCCTGTCGTCTCTCAGTACTGCGGGACGCGACAAACCGTTCATATAAAACTGCGCCTTTCGCTTTTGTTTACGGTTCACTGAGCAGTGCGAGCATAGAGAGACGTTTGATCATTTTCAGCTACAAAGCAAAGCGAGGCTAACTTAGCTTCTACTCGTTCATACTTGAACGAAACATGACATTTCATCATGTAGATATGAATTAATGGCCATCGCGTACTGTGACACATGGCTACACAATGACATCAGCTGCACAAATATATCCCATGGCCTCCCACTAGACTTCCTTTTTAAAATTAGCTTCAAATTAAATGAGTTAATTCTGTTTTTGGATTCAAGGCTTGGGACGACCGTTTTTTGTTGATCAGCTTGCGCACACACCACAGCATTTGAAGAGTCCGATCCTGTCAAATTTGATAACTTTTTGCTAAACCTTTTGATTTAGCAAAATATATTCCTATATTTATGATAATCTTGCTGAACAAATATGACACAAAGTAACCCGTAAAGCATACAAATTTTTTAATAACTTTTAAAACAGGATACAAATCTTGTATGTTCCACAAATCTAAAAAGGTGTAAAATGTCTGAAGTCAATGTCTGAAGTCAGTTATCCTAGGTACGAAGCACTCTTCTGTCTCTGTGTCTGTCTCTCTGTCCGTCTGACAGACTGACTAGTGAACTTGGACTAGGACAGACAGGTAAACCGTTGTTGTGGAAACAAAGCTCCATGAGCAGGTACAGTAAAAATGATCAGGCACACCGGCCACAGGGGGTTGACATCAAAGGTGTGTGTGTGCGTGTGTGTGTGTGTGTGTGTGCTGAGAAGGGTTGGAAGGGCAGGGTGTAATCAGCCCAGGTGGTAGCTTCTCGGCTATCATTGTAAACCAAAGTTCTTTTCTCCAAAGAGAAGACTAGAAATGCAGTCTGAAAGTGCATTTGGGAAAAAGCTATAGAGTGATAGCTGAAAGAAAAAAGAAAAAGGAAAAAAGGTTCTGTGTTTAAAGTTAAAAGAAACATTGAAGAATTTCAGAGTCCTGAGTATATATCATCATCATCATCGTCATCCGCTTGGTCCGGGGTCGGGTCGCGGAGGTAGCAGTTCAAGCAGGGCATCCCAAACTTCCCTTTTCCGGGCCACATTAACCAGCTCTGACTGGGGGATTCCAAGGCGTTCCCAGGCCAGTGTGGAGATATAATCCCTCCACCTGGTCCTAGGTCTGCCCCGCGGCCTCCGCCCAGCTGGACGTGCCTGGAACACCTCCCTAGGGAGGCGGCCAGGTGGCATCCTTACTAGATGCCCGAACCACCTCAACTGGCTCCTTTCTACGCAAAGAAGCAGCGGCTCTACTCCGAGTCCCTCACGAATGGCTGAACTTCTCACCCTATCCCTAAGGGAGATGCCAGCTACCCTCCGGAGGAAACTCATTTCCGCCGCTTGTATCCGCGATCTCGTTCTTTCGGTCATGACCCACCCTTCATGACCATAGGTGAGAGTAGGAACGAAGATAGACCGGTAGATTGAGAGCTTTGCCTTCTGGCTCAGCTCTCTCTTCGTCACAACGGTGCGATAGAGCGACTGCAACACCGCACCCGCTGCTCCAATTCTCCGGCCCATCTCTCGTTCCATTTTACCCTCACTCGAGAACAAGACCCCAAGATACTTGAACTCCTTCACTTGGGGTAAAGACTCATTCCCTACCTGGACTAGACAATCCATCGGTTTCCTGCTGAGAACCATGGCCTCAGATTTGGAGGTGCTGATCCTCATCCCAGCCGCTTCACACTCGGCTACGAACCGATCCAATGAGTGCTGCAGGTCGCAGACTGATGATGCCATCAGGACCACATCATCTGCAAAAAGCAGTGATGCAATCCTCTGCCCACCAACCCGCAGCCCCCCTCCCCGCGGCTACGCCGTGAGATCCTGTCCATGAATACCACAAACAGGATAGGTGACAAAGCGCAGCCTTGGAGGAGGCCAACCCTCACCGGAAACGAGTCCGACTTACTGCCGCAGACCCGGACACAGCTCTCGCTTTGGGAGTACAGAGATTGGATGGCTCTGAGTAGAGACCCCCCTCACCCCATACTCTCGCAGCACCTCCCACAGTATCTCCCGGGGAACCCGATCATACGCCTTCTCCAAATCCACAAAACACGTGAGTATATAAAACATGACAAAAAAAAACACACAGTAAGGCCATAAAATAAACAGAAAAGAAAGAAATATATGAATTTGACTTTTGTACAAAAAGGAAACCTAATGGTCTTTCAGAGTTCTGACAGCGGTAGGCATTAGCACTAACGGGACACCACCCCCCCCCCCCCCCACCCCCCCCCCCACCCCCCCCCCCCCCCCCCCCCCCACCCCCCCCCCCCCCCCCCCCCCCCCCCTGTGTGTATTCAAAAGCCTATGTGAGAACTGACATTTCGCTACGTTTCACACAACGGTATAACTTTCAAAGCGTTTGTTGAGATTCGTCCTTCTGCCAGTGGAGACGCAGTTTATCATTTCTCCAGTACGCGTGGACTGAAGTGTGCGTGGAGGGCCGCACATTTTCACGTCAAGTATGTTTTTTTATTAATCCCATAGTCTGCGTAGAAAGTGTCCTCTTCTGTGCGTATGCAACGTTCATAAATAAAGCCCCAGGTCTTCAGTTAGTGTGCTCGTCAATCAGCCAGTAAATACAGCAGTGTGTGAGAGCGATCGGTTCCGCAGAACGCATGACTCAGAGCACGACTGTAGCTCACACAGTCACAAGGAAATGAAGCAACCACGCAAAAAAAAAAAACACTCCAATTTGTCTAATCAGCTCTAACTTCTTGTGAGGTTGTGTGGGTGCCTCACTCCTACCAGCCCTGTCAGTGCAGGCTGAGAGACTTTGTCTGGGTAGGAGAGACCAGAGACAGACACCACTGACCTCAACAACACGTACGTAAAATGGAGTCCCACCACTTGAGACCGTGAGGAGGTTGGAGGGACTTCAGTGGCGACTAGCTTGAATGAAAACCTCTCCCTTCGCCCACTCACTAGTCTCCAGCGGTCTTTTACTAGTTTGTGGTTTCAACTAGGGATGTCATGATACCTGAAATGTAGTAGTCTCGGTTCTTGTGGCATGGGTCCCAGATGGCCTGTCTCGCTCACACACACACACACACACACACACACACACACACACACACACACACACACACACACACACACACACACACACACACACACACACAGACAGACAGACAGACAGACAAAGGCACTACCTAACCGGCTGAAAGCCTGGTGGGAAAGATCGGTGGCCTTATCTTTGCTGCTTGCGTGCATCAAAAGAGAAAAAGGATGGCTGTAGGCTGCATTTCTCTAACTTCCTGGACAAAGTTTATTCAGAAATAGAACAGTTAGGGAACCAAAAGCCGCCTCCAGCACAACAGACACAGAGACGTCTGCAACAGACCTGTCGACAGACAAGACGAGGGGAGGGGCCTGGCTGCGGCTCTTAAGACGTCACCAGATATCTGAGCGGCCGCGTGCGCGCGCGTGTGGGCGGGGGCGTACCTCGGAGACGGCCGAGGAGAAGTGGTTGCAGTTCTTGTGCATGAGGTGGTAGGCCTTTGTACTCCTTCCCAAGCTCCTCCACGATGCGCTCCACGTCCTCCTCCGTGAAGTCCGTGCTTCCCAGCGCGATGGCTTCTCTGGGATGGAAGAAGAGAAGAGAGAGAGTGTTACGGAGAAGAGATAGAGTTATGGAGAAGAGAGAAGAGAGAGTCAGTCAACTCTCAACAGACGGTTTGAAAATAAAAGGAGGAGAGAAGCAGGGCAGCCCAACAGTAGGATTTATAGTACGTAGAGAGAGAGGGAAAAAAGCCCAAATCCCTTCAAAGTCATGGAAATAACTGGATTTTGGAATTGGGCTCGCGATGGACTAGCAACGTTATGAGGCCGCTGCTGGTCTAGGGGGATACACGGTGAATCACTGTTAAAAGCAGCATGGAGAAATAAACCCTGGCAGGCCTACAGTGGGCTACGATGTCTTTGTCAGAGTGTGTAGTCGTTTGTGTGTTTGTGGGTGGAGGGTCTCTGTCAGTGTGTAGTCGTGGGCGGACACACACACACACACACACCCCCCCCCCCCGTTCCGGAGCTTAAGGGCACGTCAACTACAGCAGCCCTGCTACGAGGTGGCATCAGAGCTCTGCCTGACCCGCATAGTCTCACAGCAACAACAAAAGAAAACATGGCATGTGCACGCTGACTCCATGGACAGCAAACTCTCTCTCTCTCAGCCACATAATACTCTCTTTACATCCTTCCCTCGTTCTCCTGGTGATACGGCAGCGGCACCACTGCCCTGGTCTGTGTCATGTCATATAGTCGCACCTCGGGGCTAGAGGCACGGAATGGCCGTCTGTCTGCTGCAATGGCACCCCCACGGCCACTTCAAAATAACCACGGAGACGTTCGCTAGCCGTGCGCAAACGAGACCCGGGCGCCCGAAAGGAACACTCACTTGAACTTGAAGGTCTCCCCGAGCTCCGTGGCGTCCCCCGGCGTGATCTCAAAGATCCCTGAGAAGGGGTACGGGTGTCCTCCATAGGCAAACTCTGCAAGGGGAACGAGGCGACAGACAGAGACAGGGCCCGGGGAGGGCCGTTAGCGAGCTAAAATGTCTGGTGGAAGAGGTCAGGTAAAACAGTTTACCAAGCACAACATTAGTCCTACGGTAGGCGTTCATTTAACCCCTATAACAACACCCTACACCCCCCACCCTGTTCTTTCCCCCCCCACTAGTCGTTGCCCACCCACCGCGAGGGACAGCTGCAGTAGCCTAGGCCAACGTAAAGACAGGCCGTAATTACAGGCCTGCTCTCTCACGCCCAGCGCCCCGCGTTGTCAGTTTGACAGTGTTATTATCAGGGCTCCCACTTAATACGGCACCAGGCGACACCAAGGCCCCATACGTAGAATGCTGTCTAAACCTGGGCAGGACTAGGTGCCAGCTAATGTCACACCATTTAATTGCTGTTTTTATCGCAACTGGATTAACCCAGTGACTGAACGAAACTGAGCGGGTGGGGAAGATGTTCATGATTATTCCCTTCTATAATAGGGACTACAACATTTTGATAAACAGTTGAAGTCAAAATCCTGAGTGGCTGACTTCATCCTGCTAATTCTAACACCATATCTTACTCAGTGGAAGACACACACACACACACACACACACACACACACACACACACACACACACACACGGAGAGAAGGATCTTTTCCCCATCAGGCCAGGTTACCAAAACCCTACTCTGGCCTGAACAGGGAATCCTCTCTGGGATGTGATCAGCATTCAGAAGCCTCAGAAAACACCTTGTTATGTGACTTTGTGGCTAGCTCTCTCGCTAATTTCCTGTGTTCACTGTTACAGATAAAAACAAGTGATATGACAGAAACGACAGTTTTTCGGGGGGCTTTCTTTTTGGCTTTGTGTGTGAACATCAGGGACGGTTGTTGGTGGCTGTCAATCAGCCTGGCCTTTGTATTCCTCTCTCTATCACTCTCTTCATTGAGAGAGAGAGAGAGAGAGAGAGAGAGAGAGAGAGAGAGAGAGAGGCAATAAAGGAGAAGACTGAATGAACTGAAGACATCGATTGTTCTTTGGATCTGTCAGAAAAGGCTTCTGTTAAACTAGTCTCTTGAGGACAATAACTGCTGTTGTTCTTGTCATTGGAGGAATACACCAACAGCAGTGGTTATTATAGACCTACACTTTTACTGAGAAACTTTCAGAAAAGGCCCATCCTCTAAATTGTTGTTTTTATAATTAGTTACATAAAGTAAGGCAAACTGTATAAGCTCATCTGATAAAGGATCAGAAGCAGACCAGAACCTTTAAAATTCTCTTAAACTGGACAATATTCACTGACTTCTAACAATAGCCTTAGCAATTAATAGCAGAGAGAGAGAGAGAGAGAGAGAGAGAGAGAGAGAGAGAGAGAAAGCGGAAGAGAGAGATGCTTCAGCAGTGGCATGAACATTGCTGAATACTCCAATTTAGGACGAGGCAGAGCTTGGTCTATGACCAGGGGCTCATCTAATGTGATGGCCAGTCAAGCATGAGGGAGATAGATGGGCAGAGAGGAGGAGGAGCACGTGAGAAAGAGAGGAGGGCCTTCCCATGCCCCATCTTTCATTCTGTGGCTGACTACCCTGACAGATTTGTAGCCCCCTACTGCTGGCAGCCCAGATAACCTGTGTACACACGAACAGCCGGCTCAGCAGTGGCCATGACAGTTAGTTCGCTCATTTCAGTGAAATTAAGCAAATTGTAATACCCCAATAGGAACATTGCACATATTGTCTGTGTATGACTCTCCGTCAGTGCCAGTCTAGAAAAAACTCACAGGCAGCACATCCTACAAAAAGAGATGTCTGGGCTAAGGCCCAGCAAAACGTGTCCTTAAGAACTGTTGTAAGCTTCAATAGTACTAGCAATCAAATTGACAACCTGTACCACAACCGATTTCAGAACTTCTCAAAGGCATAAGTACAATTTACCCTTTTCCAGAAATGCCATAATACTTCATTTCAAAGAGAAACATACGGTTAAATATACTGTGAAAACTGTGCTACACAGTTCAGCAAAAAGAAAAAGAAAAAAAAGTGTCCGTTCTTGAGGTTAAAGACCTATTTTGTTGTCTCTTTACTTGACTAAAAAATACACTTTCGGACAGCACTCCGGACACAGCTAAGCAAAGCGATGTATGTTGTATGTAGCTATGACTCGAATTGAAACTATAGGAAGCCTCCGTTGAAGTTTCACAATACTTGAAGTTATCCTGATTTCACAACTTGATTGATCGCGGTGATCTCGTCCAGCATCCGAGGGCTTTGTCAAAATTCCCCATAAGCAAACAGCTGAGCAAACCAAGGCATACGGAGATCAGCTAACTGTGTTAGCTTGCCTTTTCAAAAGAACTGCTGGTCAGCTCACAGCGTCACTTCTTTGAATAAAGTGTTTCCATTACACAATAAATGTAATAAGGAAAATGTAAAGGTATTTTTCAATCAGGTATTCCAATAAAAGTTATTTAATTTTGGCTAACATCAGCACCGTTACTCCCTCTTGCTCACCAATCCAGCTATCATAACGGTTGCAGGGCTCGGCAGAATGCGATCATTTTTGCAGATAAGAAAGAGTGGGCGAGTGTGTGCGATACAGGACGATAAGTCGGCATTTGCTTAGTCTACCTTTGACAGGCCCAAAGCGTCTTGGGAAAGGGAGTTATTTTCATTCGAGGAGTTCCACACATGTGACGCTCTGTAGTCGCGCATGCGTTCACACATTCAACATGTCTGCGCCCGTCAATCGAACACCTGAGGAGAAGTCCTACCTAGTTTTGCTGTCTTTGGCTCAACAATGCTAATTAAATAAACGAAAAACACATGTAATGATCGCATATGTTGTGGTGTAAGCCAGGTGTAGGCCTAGTGCTCTCAACATCAGGTTAGCTAGATAATAATACCACAGTAACCCACGATGAATCTTGCTGCTGCTTTACCGACAAGCTGCAGGCAAGCTTTTCAAATGTATTGTTGGGCACGGTGTTTTTCTTGTCCGTTGCCATCTCATTCTTTGCCAAATTACATGTTTCGAAAATATTACCGGGCTGTTAGCTATGGTGCTCTTGGATTTCCCCAGAGGAGATACTGCAGCTATCAGATGTTTACATACTACTGGGTCGTTGATGGACGAAAAGTTATTATCAGTAGAACAAATATTTGAAAAGAAATCGCTTCGGCATTACCTGATGAGGATGGAGACTGAGTACAATGAGTGCCTCAAGGTTGTGAATAACAATATCATCGAGGGGAAACAAGATGTGGAGGAAGAGTTGCGGGCAAAAAGAACCAGACTGTCTATGCTGATCCCTCTCATCCAGTGTGTCAGAAGGCTTGAGGCCAAACAGCAGGAGATGACAGAGACTGAAACCTTACTGAAAGGTGGGACTATGTGATGGTACATAACCCCAAGCTTTTAGGTTTAAAAGGTCTATTCACCTGGAATACAACAGTCAACACACAAATGAGCTTTCTAGAGTGCTTTTTATAAAATATTTTCGTTTCTGGTGATCCACGTGCTAACACAGAGCAGTTTATGCGCTGTAATATGCAGGCAAATATCTATCTGAAATTGTTACGCAGACTGACCATGTAAAACAATATTTTCCCTTGCAGATGAAGACCCTGACATGTGTGAACTGGTTAACATAGAAAGACAAGCCTGTCTGAATTGCATTCATGATCTCAGACAAAAGGTAGGTCTGCATGAAAGGGTACTTCCTGTTTATTTTTGTAATAGTCATGCGTATTTGTAAAAGTCCCTTACATACAATTTGTTTTGCCTGTGTAATTCATCCTCCTTCTCTGTCGTAGATCCTAAGCCTGTTGGTTCCTGAGGAGGATGCAGACCTTAGTGACCTGGTCCTAGAGGTCACAGCAGGGGTTGAAGGTCAAGAGGCCATGCTGTTCACTGCAGAGGTGTTTGACATGTACCACAGTTTTGCACAACACCAGGACTGGACCTTTGACATCCTGGAATGCATGAAGAGTGAGCTGGGTCAGTGGTGTTGTTTCTCATTTTCTACACAGACAGAATTACGTGTTTGACTTGTTGGTTAAGGCTTGTCTATGTTTATTTTAAGCTCAATATTGGTTTGTTATAGTTTCGGAGGACTAGTAGCATGTACTAGTTGGTATAAATACCATTTTGTAATTGATTGAATTTCTTATTGGTTTACATCAGTGGAAAGGGGCGTAATCACTATAAATCAGCAATGAAAAGCGCACTTATATCCATAATTGTTCTGTATACAGGTGGCGTACGCCAAGCCTCAGCTAGCATCAGCGGGTCAATGAGCTACAAAAAGATGAAATTTGAAGCTGGGGTGCATCGTGTCCAGAGGATACCCAAGACAGAAAGACAGGGCCGCATGCAC
Source organism: Galaxias olidus (assembly GCA_026901105.3). NCBI lineage: Eukaryota > Metazoa > Chordata > Actinopteri > Galaxiiformes > Galaxiidae > Galaxias > Galaxias olidus. The sequence goes on along the minus strand of JAPMUY010006113.1, from coordinate 1,899 downwards.
ACCAGCACCATGACAGTGGCTGTGCTACCACAACCGACTGAGGTAACCCAAGTGGATGTTCTAATCTGTGTTTTCTTTGAACATCACCTTATTGAGAACCATCCCTAAAAGCTTTCTTGCTTATTTGCGTGTGTGTGTGCGTGCGTGCGTGCGTGTGTTTGTGTGTGTTTGTGTGCGTGTGTGTCCTGCCCAGATATCGTTCACTATCAATCCTAAAGAGCTTAAGATAGAAACCAAGAGGGCCAGTGGAGCTGGGGGCCAGCATGTTAACACAACTGACAGCGCTGTAAGAATCGTCCATCTACCCACAGGTAATCACATTGAGATCATGGGGCGCTTGCGTAAAGAAATGCTTTTACCATTGTATATATTTGTCTGTATCATCTCATCTAGACAAATTTGTTAATCATTTAGCAACTATTAGGGAGCCTATAGTGCATACTTAAAAAAATACTGTTTGGATAAAAAAATAATTAAAATGTGCCCAACACATTTCAACCCTCTGAAAAAACAGTTCTCGCTTACCTAGATGAATTCCCGTTGTTAAAGCAATTGAGTAAACATTATCTCCACTAAGGTGACTTTAGTTCACCTATTCATAGTATCCCTGAATGTGTTATTTGGTAGGTGTGGTGTCCGAATGCCAGCAGGAGAGATTGCAGCTGAAGAACAAAGAGAAAGCCATGAAAGTTCTACGAGCCAAGCTTTACAGCATGAAGCTGGAGGAAGAGACCAGTAAACGATACACGGCACGCAAAATACAGGTATAGCACCGCTTACCGGAGTGATTCTGTGCCCAACTCCAAATACAATCATGAGTTTGATTTGAGATGAAGCAGACAGCAAACATCCTGTATTTTAACACTCTGTCATATCCTTGTTGCACTGAATAGTAACACGTGCACATGCAGACAAACACATGCACTCACACTGGCACAGAAACAATATGTCAAACTCGAGCTAAATAAAAACACAACTATATTGAGGGTTACATTTCCATTTAAATGTGCTTTCAAAACTTTTTCCCACCTTTGATAGATTGGCACCAAAGGCAGATCGGAAAAGATTCGGACCTACAACTTTCCTCAGGACAGGATAACCGATCACCGCATTGGAAAGACAGTGCATGATGTTAGGGAGTTTCTAGTTGGAGAAGATGTTCTTGAAGAAATTAATACTTCTCTACTAGAGTTCTCCCATCAAGAGACTCTAATGGACATTCTTGGAGAAAATGACTCAGAAACAGGTTGACTAAAGTATCCGCTGTGAAAATCTCTCTCAATGAATGACTTATTTACAGTTATGCATATTGAATTAAACAATTAAACTTTGTTGTGTTGTAGGCTACCTATGCCTATTTTTAAGATGAGGGTTGTTTGTTTGCTCCAGCCCCTGTCCTGGTATCATTGCAAGAGCCTGCTTCTCACATTCCAAACTAAAGTGTGAATTGGTTTCCTACTCCTAGAAATACTTGTCATGCAAGAAAAAGGGCCATGGTATTTTGGGACAGTTTGTAGATAACAGAAACTAGTTTGACCTTCTTTTGTGCATATTTTGTGACCGGTCAATAGAATAAGAGTGCCTATTAAATTCCATTCTGGACTTATAATAAAAATATTTGTGTAGCTTAGGTATACACGTTAATATTGAGCTTAAGTTTGTAGGCAATTGATCTGTTTGAGAAGTTTGAGAAGAAATAATTTGGAGTTGCAAATAACTTGTTATATATATTTTATAAAAATGAAATTGTCGTAGTACTATTTGTTCCAAATCTGGTGGGAAAAAAGCAACGAGACGTTCAAGCAGCGATTTACGTCATAACGTCGTCTTGGTTTCACCATGCTTCTATTGGTTACAGATTTAAAGGTCGCTGCCCTGCGTTGCTCTCATTGGATTGCA